>JAAMXK010014848.1:0-18631 GCA_019693575.1 Thalassiosira oceanica | reverse complement strand
CTTTGTCGGGGCACTAGGTAGCTATGCAGATAGAGTGTTTGCGGAGGAGAATAACGCAAAGGAGGGCTCGAACAAGAGACGACGTAGCGATAGCGATGGGGATTAATGTTACTAGCTACGCATACGCGCCTTTGCTAGTACTTGACGGCACTGCCCAACCGCACTTACTTAAGCTAGTAACGCCGCATTCTAATTAGCTAGTACTATCCTCGTCTATACCACATATGTAGTGACACTTAAGCTAGTAATTCCGATTTCTACTTAGCTAGTACTATCCAAGTCTATACCACTTAGTGATATGACATAAGTTTAGTGTCCCTCACCTTCTACTTTAGCTGTCCCTTTTTTCAACGGTTCCGAAGAAAACCATCCATGCGCGTCGAAAAAAAAGGAACGCGGTTGGGCGGCCATCCGCGTTGGTTTTTGCGAACTCCAAAGTTGGTGCACAGGATAAACCTTAGCGAACCTGCTTGTTACTTAGTTAGTACCCATCCGCGTCCGCGTCCGCGTTCACCGTTTCGGTCGGCCTCATGGAAAACCACTCAAAAATCCGTACACCCGAGCAAGTCAAGTAATGCAGAATGCAGTTCGTGAGTTCGTGGTCTCGATCTCCGAGGGTCTCGGCCGTGCGGTGGTGACGTCCTTTGAGTCACTTGGAAAAGAACAGCGGCGTGGCGATTGAGTTGCCGCTCCTTCCTCGAACACTGAACAGCACGAGGGGTAAAATTAAAATGGACGACGAAGTAGAAGCGAACCATCAACGATGCACGCCGGCAGATGAGGCAGTTTCCGCCTCCTGTGATGGTGAGAGCGACCCGCCTCAACCACTCGCTTTGCTACCGGGCGGCGACAGTGGCCCTCGAGTTCCAACTTCAATTCAGCAGCAAGAGCAATTGGCGCTCGGCAATGAGGAGGTAGAAGTGCACGAGTCTGCATTAAGTTTTGTCGAAGAAGATTCCGATCGCGCCCCGATCCCTATCCAGCAGCAAGAACAACAATTGGATGATGCCAAGAGGAAGGCCAAGGCGGAGATTTCTACGGCAAACGGCACGGGGGGAATCGACGAGAGAGACTCGACAACAGAGCTAGCAGCCGAGGAAAGGGATGAAGATCTCAAGCCGAGCGCCAGATTGAGGGTAGGTGTATCATTGGGAGAAGTAGAAGAGGAAGAAGTGTCATCAATGCCAACACCTCGTCAAGGCTCTGGGCCTAGTCTTTGCTTGGCGGATTGCGACGACAATGACCATCCAGTTCCGATTCAGCAGCAAGTGCAATTGTTGGCACTCGACGACAAGGCAGTGAAGAATAAGAATAAGCAAGAATCCAAGGCAGAAGAACAAAAGTCAGTCATGACTTTTGTCGACGAAGAAGGTTCTGATCGCGCCCCCATTCCTGTCCAGCAACAAATGCAACAATTTGATGATGCCAAAGAGAAGACCACGTTGGAGATTTCTACGGCAAACAGCGCGAGTGGAAGAGATGAGAGAGACTCGACAACAGAGCTCACAGCAGAGGAAATGGAAGATGGCGAGGTTAATCTCAGACCGTCTGTCGGATCAGGGGTTGGCGAATCATGGGGTGAACTAGAAGCGTGCGTAGAAATATCATCAATGCCAACACGACGAAACGATGCAGCTGATGCCCGTTTGGCACCAGAAGAAGAAATACCGGTCTACGATGGCATCGTTGTGCCCACGGTGTGGACTCGCCTTCAAACATGGGTGTCCACAGTGCCGACTCTCCTTCAAACATGGGTGTCCACGGTGTGGGCTCACCTTCAACCATGGGTGTCAACGGTGTGGACTTGCCTTCAAACATGGGTTGAACATGTTCGGAGAAGTTGGAAACAAATACTTGGATTGAGTGTCCTTGCGTCGGCTGTTATTGTTGGGATAAATTTGGGCGGAAGAAGAGAGTGGACTCATCAGGCCATGCTCCTGGCGCCAGGCGGAGCGCCAGGTGATCATTTTGGAAGGAGTCTCGGAATCTATGGGGATGCCATTGTTATTGGTGCTTATGGGGATGAAGATAATGGACAATTGAGTGGATCAGCACACGTCTTTGTTAGAAGTGGAAAGGTGTGGACTCGCCAGGCCAAGCTTTTGGCCCCAGATGGAGCAGAATATGATCGGTTTGGAACAAGCGTTACAACCAATGGCGATACCGTTGTTGTTGGCGCTCCTCGGGACGATGACAACGGCTACAACAGTGGATCGGCACACGTCTTTGTTAGAAGCGGAGAGGAGTGGACTCATCAGGCCAAGCTCCTGGCGCCAGACGGAGCAGCATTTGATTACTTTGGAGATAGTGTAGCAATCTATGGGGATACCATTGTTGTTGGAGCTAAATGGGATGAGGACAACGGATTTGAAAGTGGATCAGCACACGTCTTTATTCAAATCGGAGAGGAGTGGACTCATCAGGCCAAGCTCCTGGCGCCAGACGGAGCAGCATATGATAACTTTGGAAAAAGTGTTTCAATCTACGGGGATGCCATTGTTGTTGGCACTCATTTAGATGATGACAACGGCTTCAACAGTGGATCGGCACACGTCTTTGTTCAAAGCGGAGAGTCATGGATTTATCAGGCCAAGCTCCTGGCGCCAGACAGAGAAGCAGATGATTACTTTGGATACAGTGTCGCAATCTACGGGGATACCATTGTTGTTGGCGCTCCATATGATATGACAATAGATATTACAACAGTGGATCGGCACACGTGTTTGTTCGAAACAGAGAGGAGTGGACTCATCAAGCCAAGCTCGTGGCGCCAGACGGAGCGACATTTGATTACTTTGGAGAAAGTGTCGCAATCTACGGGGATACAATTGTTGTTGGCGCCGATAGAGATGATGACAACGGATCCGCCAGTGGATCAGCACACGTCTTTGTTCGAAGCAGATATAAGTGGACTCATCAGGCCAAGCTCCTGGCGCCAGACGGAGCGGCAGGTGATGAGTACGGAGGAAGTGTCGCGATCTACAAGAATACCATTGCTATTGGCGCTTGGTATGATGATGACAATGGATCTAACAGTGGATCTGTACAAGTCTTTGTTGTTTGATGCTGACTTTTTGCCGTTTGCTAATAATACATTAACTTACTTGAAGACGCTGTTAAGTTATCGGAGAGAGTTATCGGTATCTTTAGAGAGATTGCTACTAAGAAGAAAAATAGTGTGACTTCCAGCGGTGTTGAATGACCCACACATGCGGCAGCTTCCTGGCTTTCTTGTGCAACAACTATTGTTTTCAAAATTGCTCAGATTGCTGCTGAGATATTTAGATATGATTCGCAACTTGTTTCTGGGGTCCTTTTCGAGGTCCCCGCAAAAGACGCACTTTTACGAAACCTACTGGCTCCCATTTGAACGCATGTTTCCAACCACGATGGAAGCAACCAACGACGAAGGCAATGATGAGGAGAGCCTGAATATTGTTTTGAAGGCCTTTTTGGACGAGTCGCATCATCCCTGGTGATTTCCGCCTTTTCCCCTTCCTTCCATCCAAGTGTGATTGGGGGACGCATTTACCGTGACTTTGAGGAATGAATGGAGATGGCCCAGGGTCACTTGGATTTTCTGACCAGTGGTTGCTGAGATATGTTGGGGTGGATTTTAGGGGTGTTTTGGGCTATTCGGGTGCACTACCAGGCCCAAATGCGAACAATGCCAGTTCTATTACTTGTAACAGTCAATATACCTTCCAATGACACTGTCCCTCTCTTTTGAAATCCATCTAGCTAGGCGACACAACATGACTGATTTACGCGGTGAAAAAAATTGTGCAAGTGTTCACTTCAAACGGCCATATCTTCAGTTCTAGGAGGACCTAGACCATGAAACTTGATTCAATCTGCATCTACGTGAAATGTAGATTCCGAATCAGAAATCTCCGCCAAAGGGGACGCGCTATTGAAGAACAATAGAAGTTATGAGCAGTTAAAATTTCAGTGATGGATTTACTAGTAAGTAAGTTGTTTACCCTGGGGCACTTACTAGTAAATTACCTCCAAATAAATATTTTTCTAGAAATTCAATAAGCTTACTTGGGGGCATAGTAGCTCCGTAACTGGCCATTGGATCCACTCGTTTCTTCGTTCCAATGGATTCTCCTGCTCCTCAGCTTTCCGGATCTCATCTTGGTCTTCCAAAAACTCTCGCTACTTTTGGAGCTATTTTGCAGCAAAGAGTATTGCCATGCTGCTAAAAAAGTAGGTGGTATTATGCCACGTCTGAGGTGCCAATATCCAAGAGGAGGAGCAGACCTTTTTAACGCTGCAACCCCTGCCAAGTTGCCCCCAAAACTGACCGAGTTATGGTTGTTCGACTTTGACCTATCTTTGCACAGTCATTAAGCTGTCATTGGTCTTAAACAATGATATCAAAAGAAGCTCTTCTCTTGTAGATTCCAGCCACCATCAGACATTGACACTGTGGATGACATAGATAAATTATCCCTAGATGTGCATTGCCTGAGAGCAAGCTAGCAAAAACAAATTTCTCTCTGATGCATGCTCAAATTAATTGCCCCTAGAAGCTACTAGTAAAGCCTTGAGGAAGTGAAATAATATTTTTCTTTGGATTGAGACTAGCCAGGCAGGCTGTGCTGAGCAGAAAAAATGGGCTCGTTTATTTTTCCTGTGCAGCACAGCTTGCAGAAGCTAGTCTCATCCGAGAAAAATATTATTTCACTTCCTCAAGGCTTTACTAGGCAATTAATTTGAGCATGCATCAGAGAGAAATTTGTTTTTGCTAGCTTGCTCTCGGGCGATGCACATCTAGGGATTATTTATCTATGGTGGATGACTTGTTGCAAAGATATTCACTGTTGAATATGACTGTTTTTGCTCCTTGTAAAAAATATTTCGCTAGCTATCCCTCTAGCAAAAAATGACCTTTTTGTCCACATCCATGCTGCCAACTGAGTCCCAAAAAATTGGAATCGGGTCATGATTGAGTAGTCTACATTCCAATACTCACTATGGAGGATGCAATCAGCTAGTTTGTTCCAGTTGAGAGAAACTTGTTTGGGCGTGTTACTCACCACAATGCTGTGAATGTTGTAACGAATATTTGACAGGCCGTAACTCAGTCAGTTTTCGGGGCAAAGTGTTACCGGTTGCATCGTTGGAAAGGTCTGCTCCTCCTCTTTGTCATTGGCACCTTGGATGTGTGCACATTATCACCTACTTTTTAGTCAAATACAATTTTCTTTACCAGAGAACTGCACAAAACCTACCAAGTGAAAATTGAAAACCGAGATGAGGTCTGGAAAGCCAGAGAGCAGGAGAATCCTATGGCACCGGATAGAATGTCCAGAGATTGAACGGTCTGGGAGATACATAGCTTCATATGATTGGCCCAAAAATATTTATTTTAGAGGTAATTTAATTTACTAGTAGTGCCCCAAGTGCCCCAGGGTAAATTTGAATTATGAACTTTTATGAAGCTTGGTATGTGATACCTGAATATTACAGAGGTCCATTTAAGAAGAGGTGTACAGACTCCCGAGAGCAAGCTTTTTTTGCCTTTTTTTACGATTCCATGTTGAACATCCGGTTCCAGCAAATTGTGACTATGGCACCTTCCCGGTTGAATTTGACCAGGAAACTTAAGAGATTAAACCTAAACTACTAGACATACAAAAGGTACTAGCTGACTTTTCCCGTAGCAGCTGGACGTTTCGAGCTTTGTATCAATGAGTTGAATACGATCGTAAGGTCTCGGCTCCCCGAACAACCGGGAAGGGGCCATAGTCACGTCGAAGCTAGAGACTACTAGGGCCTCCTCTCGAAACCTATCGTTCAACATGGAATCAAAAAAGTCAAAAAAAGGCTTTGCTCTCGGAAGCCTTACACTCTTCTTAAATGGACCTCTGAATATGCCCTTTCAATACATGACTTTCACATTGCATTGAGGCCACGTTTTCTCACTAACTTGAACCACCTATGGACACTGATAAAATCGACAAGACCAAAGGTTCCCAAGCCATGCCAAGGAGTTGTCAATCATGGGCCTTCAAATCCTTGAACTTGAACGAAAGTGCTTGCTGGCTTTCTGAGTCGAGTCTGTTAGCTTTGACATAGAATTGCACGACTGGACGGCATGCACAGGCATATAGGAAATGTCCGAAGACATCGTCCCAAATCCGAAAAATGAGAGTAGCTGGGAAATCCATGCTTGGTTTCTTCGTGAGACTTGTGCCATGGTTGAAAATAGCTAGACACCACATGGAATAGATACCTTGCCTTCTTGCTCATCGATTTGGCTTCGTTCAGAGCACAAAGGACATCTCCATGGTCTCCTGATTTTAAACCCTCCTCAATTGGGAAAGTCTTTTGAACGATTAAAATCTAATCTAAAATCCAGTGGCAAAAAAGTCGTCACACAACAAAGACGTGTGCCGATCCGCTGCCATCTCCATTATTATCATATCCAAAAGCGCCAACAACTAAGGCATCCCTGTCGATCGCGACGCTTTCTCCAAAATAATCATTTGATGCTCCGTCCGGCGCCAGGAGCTTGGCTTGATGGAGTCAACACCTCTCCTCTCCAAACAAAGACGTGTGCCGATCCACTTTCAAATACGCTGTCATCATCAGAATAAGCGCCAACAACAATGGCATTCCCGTAAATTGCAACACTCCCTCCAAACCAATCACCTGCTGCTCCGGCTGCTCCGTCTGGCGCCAAAAGCTTGGCTTGATGAGTCCACTCCTCTCCGATTCGAACAAAGACGTGTGCTGATCCGCTGTTCTAGCCGTGGTCAGCATCATTCGGGGTGCCAACAACAACGGTATCCCCGCAAACCAATCATCATCTGCTACGTCTGGCGCCAGGAGCTTGGCTCGATATTTTAAGGTGGTTGGCTGAGGTGCGAGCCGTGGATGAATTAACCAGTCTCTGATCAAGGTAAAAAAGCAACATGCATTCTTCGACTTACATTGCTTGAAAACGGCACAGCCACCGCGATTCCTATGGCAAGCAGGGCCATTGCAACCATGACATAGAAGAAACCCTTTCGCCGATAAACGGAAGGACAACAGATGCCGGTTCAAGGTCATCTTCTGTGTCAATTCCCTTTGTTTCCAATTCCTAACATGTTCCATTTCTGTTTGAATGCGAGTCCACACCGTGGGCACAACGATGCCATCGTAGACCGGTATTTCTTCTTCTGGTGCCAAACGAGCATCGGCTGCATCGTTTCGTCGTGTTGGCATTGATGACACCTCGACGCACGCTTCTAATTCTCCCCATGATTCGCCAACCCCTGATCCGACAGACGGCCTGAGATTAACCTCGCCCTCTTCCATTTCCTCTGCTGTGAGCTCTGTTGTCGAGTCTCTCTCATCTCTTCCACCTGCGCCGCTTGCAGTAGAAATCTCCAACGTGGTCTTCTCTTTGGCATCATCAAATTGTTGCATTTGTTGCTGGACAGGAATGGGGGCGCGATCGTAACCTTCGTCGACAAAAGTCATGACTGACTTTTGTTCTTCTGCCTTGGCATCTTGCTTCTTCTTATTCTTCACTTTGTCGTCGAGCGCCAACAATTGCACTTGCTGCTGAATCGGAACTGGAGGGCCATTGTCGTCGCAATCCGCCAAGCAAAGACGAGGCCCAGAGCGCTGACGAGGTGTTGACATCGATGTCGCTTCTTCCTCTTCTACTTCTCCCAATGATACACCTACCCTCAATCTGGCAGCAATGGGCCTGAGATCTTCATCCCTTTCCTCGGCTACTAGCTCTGTTGTCGAGTCTCTCTCGTCTCTTCCCCTCGCACCGATTGCCGCAGTCATCTCTGCCTTGGCCTTCCTCTTGGCATCATCCAATTGTTGTTCTTGTCAAATTCAAGGACATTCATTGCCTTTTTACCTTGACCGCAAGTGCTTGCTGCGTGGAGTCTGTTAGCTTTTTACATAGAATCTCCGCAACTGGACGGCATGCGCATAAATCTCCGCAACTGGACGGCATGCGCATAGGCATAGGAAATGTCCAAAGACATCGGTCCAAATATCCAAAATCCACCACCTTTCATTGGCGTAGAAGAATTCCTTCAATCGATATCATCTTGGTGTCCAACCACGTCCAACCGATTTTGGCCGTGAAGTGTTGGCACCATTGTATACATTGAAACACATTACACGTTCTGTGTACTACTGTGGTGACGCTCTTAGCCTAGGAGAAAAAGCAAGCTCCTGCGAAACCATCTCTCACGAACGAGCCCGACCTGCCACTGCTACATGGGCCTGAGTAGGGGGGTATGCCTGCCTGGAAGCAAAAGTTTGATCCGGATGTAACGGTTTTCAGAGACTTTTGCCTAGCTAGTCCAACATTATAAACACATATCCATCTTTGGTCAGAAATTTTGTTATATCGGCTCGGCTCAGAGACCATCAACATCGGCCTGGTCCCCCCCCCCGTCTCACTTTTTTCACACGAATTTTGTCCCAATTATAACTCAAAAATCAATCAATGTTAGAAATCCAAACAAAAGTTACAACCATTTCGCTGACATTGTCAATGAGTGACCTCTACGTGCACAATTCCCCAGAAATTTAGTCTCTTTGATATCTGGAGTCCCGTTAAACCCGGATTCCATTGCTAGCCATTGGCTAGGCTAACTACGTACTTTTTTCTCAGCTTCGAACCCTACCCGAGGTTCAAACCTCCAGAGACCAATTCTCATCAGGCTACTACCCGGGTAAAGCAGCCAGGGGACTGTCTGTCTGCACCCCCCTTTTGGGAGTTTCTTTTCCTATCTTGGTCACTGGCCTTTGTACATAAAAACGACACTCTCACAGTGTTCGACCTCCGGGAACGCGCTACAAAGCAAACGGTAGAATACACTCAAAGGAACGGAATAGCTGGTGTATTAGTTGTTTACGATGCGTGTTCTGAAAAAGAAGTGAATCCAAGTCCGGCGTCCCATCCTTGGCTAACAACTAGAGGGCCCTCAATACGTCCAGCTTGTTATCAAACTCCGTTCTACTTGCCACACCGTATCACATGCTGCTGACTCGACGTCGTCAACGTCATGTGAGCCGGCGACATCATCACGATTCTAAGACTCTCGGTATCCTGCGAGGTCTTAGGCTAACATCACGGGAGTCAGAGGACCATGTCCGCCATGGTCCCGACACTCTTCCCCACTAAGACCTACCCATCAGAGGAGATCTTCAAATCAGGAAAAAAGGAAACCCGAAGTCAGGAAAAAAAGAAACCGGCGGGCGGCCTAAATTGTTTTGACACCAATAATATGATATCATCATGGAATCCATCTATGACCCCTGGATTTTGGATATTTTGGCCGATGTCTTCGGATCTCCGAATGCCCTCTCATACCATTGAGTTATTAAGTCCGCAAGCTCAGCTCAAACCTGCAGGCGTCGCCAAGGTAGGCGGTAGTAGGTAGAAGAGTCGCAATGATAGCAAAGCTTCGGCAAAGCTCAGCATATTGTCAGCATTCCAACCTGGCATGGCAGCCATGGGGGGTGGGGGATACCTACGTTCCTGTGGCGGCAGCTTGTATCCGCACCTGTTATCGTTGCCATCGGGGCAAAAATCCCTCTCTGTGGCGTGTTTTGTTCGTATCATAGGAAATGTTGTGTGAATTGACCAAAAAGCCCCCTTCTTGCCTCATCTGCCTTGGACCTCTACAATGGGCTACTTGGCGGCACCACTAAAAGCTGGCTGGCTTGAATCTCACTATTGAATCTGAATTTGCAGATCGCAAGTGAGACAGCACCGCTGCCAGGAGGATGAACTTGTTGTCCATAGGTAGGTCCTCGACTCCCCACTTTTGATGTTCACACGTTCATCAACCACCATTTTTGGTTGGCACCGCACAATCACCTGGTAATTGGGGCTGAAGGCCCCCCTTATAGGTCGTGTGCGTGTGGGCGCATGTATGATATCAAATCATATCAAATGCCTTTTCGACGGCCATAATCGAAAATTGTCAATGCATTAACCGTTCGCCGCCCTACGGAAGACATGCCCGCCAAATAAATCTGGATCATGCCCGATCGTATACCTAGCATAGACTTAAGCTTTTGACCCCGTCTAGAGCCATGTTTGATCCTTACCTGGGTTGTGGGCTTCGCCTGGCGGATGCAGGAGGTGTTAACCGGTCTCAATTGTCTGGGTCGAATTTTTGTCCGCCGCATTCGCCAAATTAATTTGGTGCCCCGCAAGCCCGTCGCCCCGTGCCTAGCTAGCCTAGCCAGATCGTATGTAGGAGGAAACCGACAGAGAGTCTGCCATTCCTCTTCCTTGAGGTAGACCGCAGGTGGGTTCGTCCTCCGCCACCCGACAGAGTTTCTCGTCCGTCCACTCCTCGCCTACCTACTCGCCTACTCGTCTACCACCGCGCACCAGGACCGGACCTCGCCGCAGCAGCCAACGTCCTCGGCGACTGCCTTCGCGCACTTCGCAGCGACGCATAGTTTAGGATCTTGTCGTCGTCGGACCGCAGAGCTAGTGGTGCGTCTGACAGTCGTCTGGCTCGTTGCTCGTTGTCTGTCCCTTCCTTCTCAAATTTCACTTCTGACGGTGACCAGGGCCCATCCCCGAGCCAACTGACTGATAGAACTTCCATGGATGAAGATATTGAGATCAACCAACTTTTGCGGCACGTCACCCAGGGCGGAAATCAAACTCCTCGTGCCACCCAGGATGGAAGTCAAACTCATCATGCGGGAGACGAAGCACAACTGTGGGAGCCGAGTATGGCTTTCTCGAATTCGCTCCTTCTTCGCGGGGTTGCATCCACTTCCATAGTATCCACTGATGGTACGTAAATTTAGAATGCATTACGCATGTGTCCAATACAAAGATAGGTGCGACCAGAGCATACGATATCTGAAAAAGAAAGACTTCCGGGAAGTGCTCCGGATTCAATCTCACATCTCAGGGCTCTATGCCTATGCTGTAAATTTAGAATGCATGCATTATGCATGTGTCCAATACAAAGATAGGTGTGACCAGAGCTACGATATCAGAAAAAGAAAGACATCGGGAACTCCGGATTCAATCTCAGGACTCTATGCAGCGGACCTTAGATTGCTTGACAGTGCATAATGATTCAAACACATTCGTACCAATCCACCCCCTTTAGGCTTTGCCTACCGATTCCAATCGGCCCCATTGTCGCAGACTCGATTATTATGAATTTGATGCCTCCTCCCCTCCTCCCCTCCACCTCCCGGCCGTGTCCTCGGAATGGGGACCCGGTGGGATCCACCGCAGGATGCAGAGTATTGCGGATGCAGAATATGCAATGAGAAGCGTGCGTGGGGGCGGGCGGTGGCCGTTCTCCCGGAAACAGCCCGCCCGTCGCCTGGTCGTGCCGCGCGCGCCTGCGCGATCGCGATGCGTGCGATACGCCGATGCGATACGCCCCTGGAAGAAGAAGAGGGGAACTGGGCGTGGGGCGTGGGAGTGGGAGTATCGATCGTGCGATAATAAAGACCATAAAGACCTCGCCCGTTCAGGGCCGAGCGGCGAGCGGAGGCAGGCGACGAGGACGTCTTGCTTCTCTTCCTCAAGAGGGGGTGTGGACGACGGGGGCTTCCTCATTCACAAGGAAAGCGGTCGCGTCGCGCGGTGCCGGGGATTGCAACTGACTCGCCCTCGGGTGTTCGCAAACCCCGTCAGATTGTTGGTGCCGGGTGAAAGGAGCGGAGGCCATCGAAGGGGTGATCCGCATAACCCGAGGTTTTTGACGCCAAGGTTGGGAAAGGTCGGGTGACATCTCGCAGGTAGCGAAAGGGTCCCGAACCAAAAACAAACAAAACGAGAAGCAAAACCACCGGGTTGCGATGACGGCGCACGCGGACCCCCGGGGGTGCTGCCCTTGCCACCCCTACGTCCAGCTCCGGGGGCGGTCGCGCCGGACCGGGCGGTGGCGGACCCTGCTGGACCACTGCCCGGTCTGCGCCGCGGACGAGGACTCGTCGTCGTCGTCGTCGTCGGACGGCGGCGGGGACCGGGGGACGGGCGTGGAAATCCGCGGCGGGCATCATGGCGTGGACGGCTCGACCAGGAGCGCGCCGGAAGTGTGCGCCGCGGACTGCCGCATCCCTGCGCCGTCCGCCTGCTCCGATGGCGGGCCGGCCCCGGGCCGTCGCCTGGCCAGGTCGGTCTCCTTCACGGACGGCCCGCCCCATTCTCTGCCTCTATCGGTCGACCTCCCGTCGGAATTGGACGAGTCCGACGGGGACGCCGGGCCGTGCGAGGGAAGCTGCCAGTCCTGCGGGTCCGAACCCGGCGGCGGCGGGAGATCGCTCCCGGGACCCGCGGGGACGGACGAGGGGCGGCCACTTCCCCCGGCCGCGGACGGCCCGGCGTCGGACGACGAGGGCGGAGGCTCGGACGCCGGCAGCCTGAGCGAGGACGACATCTTCTCCGGCGGCCGTCCCCGCTCCATCGAGATCGCCGTCGGCTCCTCCAATAGCGCCGGGCGGTCCCCGGGCGGCGGCGCGGACGGGTCGGACCGGTCGTCGCGCAGCCTCCCCGGGACCTCGCCAACAGGGGAGGAGGACGTCCGGCGTCGCCTGTCGACGAGCCAGAGCTGGGACGGCGAGGAGGATGCAAGGCGGAGGGAGCGGAGGAGGAGGATCGGGGAGCACAGGAGGAGGCAGCTCGCGGCGCACGGGTCCGCGGCCGGAACGGCACCGAGACGGGGCGGGTCGGGATCACGGCGGCCCGTGTTGAGGAAGGTCCCGATCGCGCACCAATTCCTGTCCAGCAACAGATGCAAGAATTTGATGATACCGAAGAGAAGGCCAAGACGGAGATTTCTATGGTAATAAATGGCGCAAGTGGAGATTACTTTGGAGGAAGTGTCGCAATTTACAGGGATACCGAGCGCACGTCTTTGTTCGAAGCAGATATAAGTGGACTCATGAGGCCATGAGTTGAACAGAGACTAATTCATTCGCACCTCAGCCAACCACCTCAAATTATCGAGCCAAGCTCCTGGCGCCAGACGGAGCAGTAGATGATTACTTTGGAAATAGCGTCGCAATCTACGGGGATTCCATTGTTGTTGGCGCTCCTTATGACAATGACACAGGATTTGATAGTGGCTCAGCACACGTCTTTGTTCGAAGCGGATAGGGGTGGACTCATCGGGCCAAGCTTTTGGCTCCAGACGGAGCGGTTCGTGATTCTTTTGGAATTAGTGTCGCAATCTAAGGGGATGCCATTGTTGTCGGCGCTCATTGGGATGATGACAACGGATCCAACAGAGGATCGGCGCACGTCTTTGTTCGAAGCAGAGAGGTGTGGACTCATCAAGCCAAGCTCCTGGCGCCAGATGGAACAGCAGATGATGAGTTTGGAGAAAACGTAGCAATCTACGGGGATTCCGTTGTTGTTGGCGCTGATTGGGATGGCCTGGGATGGCGACAACGGCAACAACAGCAGATCGGCATACGTCTTTGTTGTTGTGTGACGATTTCTTTGCCACGTCGACACCATTTCGTTTCGACGGTACTTTGAGCACGTGGGTTTCCCCATGCTGCCACACCCTTAGAATAAAAACTATGAACTACTAACTGAATATGACTACGCCAAATTTCCGCCTACTTTTCGTACGAGCTTCATTAGACCCTGGATGGTCTACCGTCCTTCTTCGCGCAGATTCTGATCATGATGTTCAACTTTTTGTGCAATTCGTGGTCTTCTTTGTGCAGGCCATCGATAGTGTCGAACTTGACCTTCTCGAAGGAATTCTCCTCAATGCCAATGTAATCCAACACCATTTGATCCTCCACCCCCTCCTTGAGTTTCGCGGTCTTCAACTCCTGCTCGGAATGCTGTGTGGAATGCTTTGGCGTAACAGTAGACCCCCCCTGCTGGCTAGCGAAGGGAAATCCGCGGCCGCCTGTGTCCGTTGAGGCCAATGGCTTGCGGCTCTTGGATGAGATGCCGCCAAGTGCACCAGCGAAGGCTGATTCACGACGATCCAAGGAGAAGCCGCCCGCCTCCTGGGGTGCCGACACGACTTGATTCGAGTTGCGAATTCGATCTGCGATGCGCGATTTCACGAATGTCCCGTTCCAAGTCGTTTTCGTAATGGAGGGAGTCGCCGTGAAGACTTGGCTCTTTTCTTCGCAGCGCTCCCCCTCTGTAAGTTAGTTCGCATATCACCCAGGGTCGTGTGGGTCAGCCCGCTCGGATGCTGAACATGTGTGATCTGCTCATCAAGGAACGCATGGACGTCACGAGAGGGCTGTAGTTGGAGGATACCCGTTGATGCGACGTGCGCGCTGAGCCGGTCAGCCTGCTCCTTGATCCGTGATGGATCTACATCTTGATCAAGGAGGCCTTTTACGCTGCATGAGCAATCGGCTCTCCTCAGAGGCAGATGCGGCCTTGCCCAATTGAATGGACAACGAAAGAACTTGTTGAGCTGCCCGCCTCCCGAGCGGACGCCTGTTCGATCTGCTGGCTTTCCTTTTGCAACTGAAGACGATTCTCTATGTCGGCACGGTCCCTGGGAATCTAGAACGGAGGAAAAGAGTCATAGGTAGCAATCAAAAGGTGACAATATCGTCTGCAACTCACTTCTTCCTGAATGCGAAACTGCATTTGTTTGTACAGGTTTCGCAGGAGCGGTCTTTGCAACTCGGACATTTGTAACCATTCACTGACAGGCTATGGCACAGCGTGTATCGGCCGTGATCGTCCCCCCCGCCACGAGGGCCGTGAGCATCGTGTCCGACACCTCCCTCAGCGCCGGGAGGTGCGCCACCTGTCCCAACAGGAGGTCGGCGGCCTCCCCGGCCTCGGCCTCGGCGGACCGGCGGCGGTCCCGCAGGGCCGACCGGAGGGACTCGAGCCGCGCGACCTCGTCGCCGATGGACCGGAGGACCGCGAGGCGCTGCCCGTCGGACCGGGCGAGGGCCGTCCGGGCCGCGGACGCGCGGTCGTCGAGGAGGAGGAGGCACCGGGTCTGGGCCTCGAGGACGTCCCCCAGCTCGAGCGCGGGGCGGTCGCTCCCCCCGCCCAGCCCCCCGGGGACGGCGGCGGCGTCCCCTCCCGACGAGCGGGGACGGGCCCGCCTCCCCCTCCTCCGTATCTCTGCGCGGGTCGACGCCGCGCACGTCTCGAGGTGGAGCCGGGACGACGTGACGTGCGCGGCCTCCCGGCGCTCCCGGTCGATGGCGGCGTCGACGTGCCGGAGCTGGTTGAGCAGGCCGGACGCCGCGGGGGACAGGCCGGACGGGGTCCGGCGGTCGTCGGCCATTATTTTCCTTGGTTCCGCGGTTTATCGGTGCTGTGTGGGTGTTTTTGATGGGGCTTCCTGTGAAGGACCTCCTCCTTGGTGGCGTGGCCAGTTTCTGATGCCTCCGTTATTTCGCGGCCGCGTCGGACCTTCCTCTTGCGCCCTTGGCGTGTGACTCGCCCTGATAGCCGACTTCCTTGGACTTGATGCCTCCGGGGTTCCTGGACTGCCCGGACACCGCACGAAGTTCAACGCAGCGCTAGCGCTCTTTCCTCTTCGGCGCGAGATCCCCCCGGCGGACGCTTAATCGCTGGAGCACGAGCGGCCGCTCGGTTTACAATAAAGTTGGTCCGGCCGTCTTTCTCCCCCGACGTGCGAGACAGGGAGGACAACCTCGGTCTTAGGAGTGGATCAAGTGTTTACTTCGTTCCCTTGGCCTTCTTTTTTATCCAAGCGCAAGCCTTCTTCGCCTTCTTCCGCTGTGCCGCTGTACTGTCGCGCTGTCGCGTGCGATGGGTGGTTTCGCTCGCGCGGACTCGGCGCGAATAGAAAGGCCGACTTGACTCGCTTTAAGGGCTTGTCGTTAAGAGACGTCCGGTCGGTCCTTCGATCGCTCAAAGGTAGCGCGGAAGCCGCGTCTCGGTCAAAACTAACCCTAACTTGGGGTTAAACCGAGAAGCGAGGACCGCGCTGCTGCCACCTACCAGACGTTGCGAGTTGCGACGATTGCGACGTTGCCGTTTGCCGTTGATGAGGGCGCCCGTCTACGTCTGACACCGCCACTGAGTTATTCGACAGTCACCGCCGCGCCGTGGTGGCCATGGTTTCGTATCCCCCGATCGCCAGGTTTGGGCGGAGGCCGTCGCGGGAGGGCGCTCTGGGCTGATCAAAATAGAGGATCGCCAACGTCAAACCGCTACGGGTTTGTAAAGTTCAAGTTCAGCGCCCTTCGTCCACGCTCTAGCTCTACGCTCTACGGTGGCCTCCAAAGATGGAAATCTCGGCCTGGATCGGAGACATGCGCGAGCGCAAGCGTCAAGAATGGAGAGCGTTCCGTGGCGCCGCCTACAACGAGTGGGGCAAGCCATCTGGACAAGAGTACCCGCTGTTCAAAAGTTGCTGCGTTAAATGGCTGATGGACGGTCCGCTTAACCCGGACAGGTTCGAGTTTGACGAGTACACGATAAGGGCGGGATGCGACGGATGCAAGCAGGCGCATCCGAAAATCACACTCGGATTCGATCCAGTGAGCGCCTGCACCACGGCTACCATATCGCATCCATTATCTCGGTTCGTCAATTACTTGGGCAGGCTTCAAGACGAGGGAAAGGCCCACCAAGACATGCATAATCCAGCAATGTATCGCATAGATGGCTATCTTCGACCGAACTTAACATCGATGCGAAAAGGCAGTGGCTTCAAACCTCATCTAATTTCGACAAGCGAGTCTTCCATGGAGGCTTCCGACTCTGCTCAACGCGCCGAGCTCGAGGCGAAGCCGCCGGCCAAGAAGCCACGAACAGAGATGTCAAGTGCTGCGAAAAGCGACGATCCGTACAACTTCGACGACGACGACGACGAGTTCGAAGCTGAAATGGTCGCCGCTTGCGTCCAAGTTGAGAATAGACAGAAGGGCGAAGAGTTCAACAGGACCGGACTCGAAAGCGTCTTGAGACTCGTCGGCGAGACCATGGAGCTGAAGCACGATCCCTTGACCCTCCACGTCTTGCGACGGACGTGCAAGTCTGCAAAAATCGTCGCGGAAGAACTCGCGAGGCAAAAACTTGCGTCGCTCGACCTCGCCGTCACGCCTCTTGTGGACGGAAGATATAGAGCAGGAGAAGACAACTTCCATTTTTATGACAGCGACAACTGTTCAAAAGTTGACGAGAATCTTCATTTCGTTAGCTACAAGAAGAGAGAATCAATGAAGCTATCTTCCGCGACAGACGGTTACTTCCATCCCCGTAATGTTGCAGCCGCGACATTTAGCTGGGACAGTGGCAGTCTGAAGCGTTATGAGGATGACTATAATAGTTGGGGCGAGGGATATGGAACGACGGGGGACGGCACAGAGGAGGATGCTTACTCTGGACAGAAGATGCGACTTTCGTGGCACCCTAGGAGTACAGACTTGATCAAGCCGTCGCCTCGAATCAACATGTACGAACAAGTCCTACCTAGTCTCGGAGTTAGCCTTGCCGAGTTCCACTTTGGCGATTGCCCGAATCAGGGCGTCGCAACTAAGACGTCAAGTTCGGGGTATATTGTTGCAGAGTATGAGGTTCTAGAGAGCAACACTCAAGAAATAACGGAAGAAGAGGAACAAGACGACGACGGCAACGTCAACGGTTACGACGACGACGAAGAAGAAGAAGAAAAAAAGGTTGTTACACGAGATTACATACGGTACAGCGGAACTATCAAGATCAACCGAGTTAAAGTTGATTTTGGAGTAATCGTGCGTGAGTATGCGTTCAAGGTTCAAAATAAAATGAAAGGCGAGCATCTAGAGATACTGAAGGAACGCCCACTGACGGAGGCGGAGAAAGCGTATTATAGAATGCTGTCAAAGGCGACGGGAATTCGGTGGGCTGGTGACCCGTAAATGTAACCATAAATAAGTGTGTCCGAAGTATCTTTATCCACTTTGCCAAACGAGATGATAGGTTGTAGATCGTATGAGTCGCTCGACAATGATGGAGCCTTGTGATTCGCCATTCCGAGACATCAATACCTTGCTACATTGCTGGAGCCAGACAGGGAGGGGATCACGGTAGGTAGAGTCGAGGAGGTGTCAACGACTCAAAATTGTTGTAGTGGATGTAAGCTAATTCTCACTTCGAGCTGCTCTCTCTTCAAATCATTTTACTCGGTTGGCACATCGCGCCACAATCACAGGCAACTGCCAATATTCTGTTATCCGACCCCACGGTGAAGCCCGTTGAGCATGAGCAAGTTTGATAAGAATTGAGCTTACCAGGGATGCTTTCGATCAAGACAAGGACAATGTCAGTCCCCAGTCTGTACAAACATCCTGACGTCGGAGGAGCAGGCAGGCAAGTAATGCAAGATTTCGTTCGTGGAGTCAAGCTGCTGCGTCCCAATACCATAACAATATGCCTATCTTCTGTTCCGTGTTGTTTGTACGTACTGTAGTGGCACATCTGTCTAGCTAGGAAAAGAAAGCCCCCCCTTTCTAAAGTGGTCATCTGCCCTTTTTGCGGACTTCCAATTCTAGCGACTTTGGAAGGGCAGTTTAACGGCTTGGTTGGTCTGCTGATCGCTCTAGTCTCTAGCTATCGTATATAGTTAATAATATATACATATATAATATTATTATTATGTATATATTAATATTAATATATAATTAATATATAAAATAATAATATATATAG
>JAAMXK010014838.1:0-10359 GCA_019693575.1 Thalassiosira oceanica | reverse complement strand
CGCTAAGGCACAGTGTACCGCAGGATCTGCTAAATTTCTTTTCCCACCCCACCCACCCTGGATCAACTTGGACGGAGCCAGTTCACGTTTGTTTCTTTTTGGAGGTTTTGGATTGAAGTCTGAGACTCTCCTTAGGGGTTCAGCCGGAGATGCCTACGACGTGTGAAGGGGGGCCTGGTCATGGGGGAGTCTCGAGTGGCTAGTCGAGGCGTAACCCGGTACCAGAGAGGCTTAGTGGTAGGACCTGGATCTATAGCCGCTCGCGGCCAAGTCCAGCAGCTCACAGGCCCGCCCCCTGCCCGACCAGTAGGTACTCAGGTACTCGAAGGCGGTTCCGCGAGGGAAACTGCTCGACGGAAGAATTGGAGTGCCTCCGTGCACAGTTGAGAAGAGGATGGAATTTGCCCCAACCGTATTAGATTAGACCGGGCGCCGAGAGAACTGACATCGACGCAATTTTGCCAAGACAGTAGTCTTGACTAAGCCTTTAAATAGTTGCGTTATGTGAATCCTTACCTGACTACTCATCTTTGGGTTAATCGAGAATCGACCGCAGGGAAGCCTTCTTTTGCTGCACCCTTCCGTTTTGACCACGGACAGTTTTGACCTGTGTTTTGACACCGAACAACACAACGCCCGCGACTCCTTGACGGATATCCGCGGCAGGCCGACATGGGCGAGCTCAAGGCGGGCGATGAAGGCGGTGAGGAACAACATCAGCAGACGGATGGGGAAAGAATGCTGAACGAAATAGCTCAACAGAAGGAAATGCTCAATGCAATGCCCGGAGACTCACGTCCGGGCATCTGCGCCAAAGCACCGCACGCGAATAAGCTGGGTCAGCTGGAGTTCAGATACCAGCTCGTGATAGAGAAGGAGCGCCTATCATCTGTGTTGGCGAAATTCGAGGAAGAGCACGGCGTCCTGTACTCCGAGCCATGTCCGATATGTCTGGAAGACATCCACTTCCGTGCGTCGGAGCGCCTAACGGAAGTATTCACTTGCTGTGGTGGCTTCATGTGCAAGATCTGCGCGCTGGATATCTATGAAAGGTTGGGGAGATTGGGGTTGGGCAAGTGCCCACTTTGCAGAGAGAATTTTAGCGATGAGGTTGCAAAAGATATGGCATTGGCGAAAAGAGGTGTCCTTTGGGCCCAAGCAAATTTGGGAAGACGCATGGTATATGGAATGGGCGGGATCGAAAAGCAGGAGAAGCCCGGGCTGGTCTGGCTAAACAAAGCAGCGGCTCATAACCATCCAGGTGCTCTTTACACCCTCGCAGCCTTATACAATCATGGGATGGGATCTGTGCTACAAAAGTCCAAAGAGAAGGCCAACGAGCTGATGACAAAATCGGCGAACCTTGGCTATGCTGCAGCGAACTCATCGCTGGCTATTTGGTGCTTCCACGGGACAAGAGATGGTTTTGAAAACAATCAAGAAGAGGCTTACTTGAGAGCCTCTATTGCATTTGCTATCGATGAGTCGTCCGTAGAAGCTGCTGATTTATTGGGCCGTTTGCATTATTGTGGTGAAAAAATCACGCCGAAGCCGTCACCCTACCTTGCTTGCTACTACCTGAACATGGCGGCAAACAGCGACTACGATGATGGCTCTGCTTGCTTCGTGTACAATCAAGAGCTTAAAAATTGAGCGAGTATTTACACGATGGTGAAATTGCAATTCCCGGGTCCAATGTATGTGATACCATCAATGTTCTCCTGGTTAAGAAAGTCTCGCGACCTGGGATTCAGCGGATCATTTGCTTGACCGAATAAAGAAAATGGAGACCGCAGGCCAGAGTTGTTGTGGAAACTGTGGGAAGGAAGCGCGGGCTGGCGAGAAATTCAAGCAATGCTCCAAGTGCGATGCTCAGTGGTATTGCAGCAAAGAATGCCAAGTAGAGGCATGGAGGGCAGGGCACAAGAAAGACTGCAAACGCGCCAGAATGCTGAAGTTTGAGGATTATTTGAATGCTGACTAAGGACGTCAGATCTAGTTGTAGATAAAGACAAGCAAAACATGTGTGCATCGATTGAAGCAAATGTGTTGCATATCATCTTGGTGTCATGATGCGTGGTTTGATTGTTGTGTGGAATGCACAATCAGTATTGAAAGAGATACTCGAAATGAATGACGACATCATTTGATTTAGTTTAATGGCTGATTATGTAAGGCAAATATCAGGGCATCTACTGCTGAACAGACAGATGCAGAAGGAGAGAGTGGTGTAGATGCATGTTAATTATGTAGAAGGAATTGAAGGGTTTCCAAACAGGATAAGTGGACTGGCGGCTCAAGAACACCCACCTATTCTGTACTATTCCTCAACCTTACACCCTACTGGGTTGTCATCTGTGCTGAGGAAATCCCAAGAGAAGGCCAACGAGTTACTGCTGAAATAAGAGCAAATCTTACCCAAATGAGGCATACTTCCGAGCATCTGCCGCGCAAGCAATTGACATCACAGGCCAATAGATCGAAACGGGGCGGGCGGGCGAAGGCCGTGACGCAGATTTCGATGCCCGGAAAACGGCCTCCGGGCTTTCATTCGTCCCCCCTCGACCCCATTCGCCCAGAACGACCGCCATCCCGGGCGGCAGCTCGTCCTTGAAGCACTTCCTCGAGACGCTCGCCGGCGCCCCGTCGTCGCTTGTCCCGTCCGGGTCGAGGGCCCCTGCGGGCCCGCCCCCCCCTCCCCCGTCGGGTACGCGGGCGGTGTGTCTCGAGACGCAATATCCCGCGGTCCCGCGGCCTTCCCGTCGCCCGGTGAAGGAGGCGGGGCCGCGCCCTCCTCGTTGATCGTTCCCCCCCCCCGCCGCCGGGGCCGAGGAGGCCGGCGGGAAGGCCCCTAGTCCGTTGTGCGGCCGTGCGACGTCTCGCCGTCGAAGATTGAGGCCGGCCCGGCCGGGGGAGGGCGCCTCCGCGGCGGGCGGCTCGGGCCCCCTCCCCCGTCGGAGATTACGACCGCCGCCGGCGGCCGCGTCGCCTTCCGAGCCCCCGTCCCTCCGTCCGCGGCGGCGGCCGATCCGCCGTCCTCGCCTTGTCCGCGAGCGGCGGGGACGAGGTCCGACGGGGCCGTTCCGGGGCGGAGGGAAGTCGCGACGCGATCGGTGCCCAGAACCGGATCTTCCGGCCCGCGTCGGCATGCGGACGCCGAGATCGCGGCGTCGCTGTACGATAGGCGAGGGTTGCCCGGGTCGCTTCTTCGGTCCCCCGTCGAGGGTCGCCGCGGCCGCCCAACGGGAGAGGGAGTGCGCCGCGGCTGCCGCCGCCGCCGCCACTGCTCTCAACAATGTCGTCTTCCCGATTTCACTTGGTCCTGCGCGCGCGGCTGCGCTGTTCAGAGTAGCCTCGCTCGGGATTTGGACTTGATCTTGGGAGGCCCGAGTAACAATCGCGGTATTGAAGGGTATTGACCAGGTTACAAATTCGCCCGCCCTCTGCCCGGCCGGGGAATCGCCGCCTTTTCATCTCCGTGCCCTCTCTAATTCGCCCTCTGCCCGGCCGGGGAATCGCCGCCTTTTCATCTCCGTGCCCTCTCTTCATCTGTCCGTGTCTTCATCGCCTTCTCCATCTCCGCTTTGCGTGCGGCGGTACTTTTGAGCCGTGGGTCGTGTTGTGACAGCATCGCTGAGTGCTGGTATGGGAAACTGCGCCGCCGCTGGAACAAAGACGGGCACGATGGACGGCAACGCGAGTGGAGGCAAACGCCAACGTGTCCTCCAACAGTTGGGCGATGAAGTCTTCCTCTACGTAGGGGGTGAGATAGCAAGGGAGCTCAGGAGTGAAATTACACGCGTCCGCATCGGCCCGCAAGTGAAAGATATTTCCGACGGAGCATTCAGTGGATGGATTAATCTGACCGACGTGCAGTTCGGAGAGGGTGCACTGGAGGTCATCGGTGAATGCGCATTTGAAGGATGCAAGGCGTTGCATCAAGTGACTATACCTCCGAGCGTCACCAAGTTGGGCGACAAGGCATTCAAAGACTGCATCAGCCTGGCCGAAGTGCATTTTAGTGATGGACTGCAAATTATTGGAGAACGCGCATTTTGTGAATGCCAGGCGTTGCGAGGCGTGGCAGTGCCTTCGAGTGTCACCGAGTTGGGAAACGGGGCATTCAAAGGCTGCATCAACCTGGTTGCATTGGGGCTCCACGAGGGACTGTATTACATTGGAAAAAGCGCATTTCATCATTGCAAGGCGTTGCGAGGAGTGGCAATACCTTCGAGTGTCACCGAGTTGGGCAATGGGGCATTCAAAGGCTGTATCAGCCTGGTCGAAGTGGAATTCGATGAGGGGATTGAAATTATTGGAGAACGTGCATTTTACCTCTGTAAGGCGTTGCGGAGCTTGGCTGTGCCTCGGACCGTCACAAAGTTGGGCACTGGGGTATTTTGTGGCTGCATCAGCCTGGTCGAAGTGGAATTCGACGAGGGGTTAGAAATTATTGGAGAACGTGCATTTAGTGAATGCATCAAACTGGCCAGATTGCAGTTCAGTGAGGGACTTGAGATCATTGGTGAACGTGCATTTAAGGAATGCACGGCGGTGCAAAGCGTGACCGTGCCTTCGAGCGTCACCAAGCTAGGTTCAAATGCATTTACTGGCTGCACTAACTTGACCGAATTGATTCTTCTTGGAGGAGAAAGGCTCCTCAACCAGGGATTCCTTGACCGGGGTCTTCCAAGTAATAAAGGAGTTCTTAACCACCGAAGATTCAACAGGTGGATGGGTGGTAGATGGAATTTTTCATTTTATGGTTGTCCATTGACCGCCGTCAAGATATCTGTCACAGGGACAATATCTAAGCGCATGACACGGCTGACACGAGGGTGCAGGCTTTCTGTTGAGGGAAGGGTTCATGACCTGCGCCAACTCGAGCTGACACAAGATGGCAACATCTTAGCTTGCTTCCCTTTAGTCACCAGGGCCCCTGATAACGTTCAAGATACCATTCTTGTGGAAGATACAGATAATCAAACTGCCCAGAGCCTTCACCAGCTACTTCGATTGATTTCCTTCCATGAACTCAAGGAGTCGAGCATCTTGATCGAGCTCGCCATGTGGAAGTCGAGATTGGACGAGCGTCGGGCTCGCGCAGATTGCCGCATTTCAGTCCCTGACCCGGCGAAGAGTTTGATCATGGAGTATTGCGGTTTCGTGCGCTTCCTCAAACCTGTCATTGAAGATTGAAGGTGCCTAGATAAAAATATGATCTCATTTGCTATCCGTTAGTAAAGAGTAGTTTTTCAAAGTAATTCAGTGTAATTCATTCCGCAGGGAGGATTGGTGTGTACCAAAACACATCCCTGGCCTGGGACCTGGAAAACCCCCGGCCTGGGAACCTCCCTAAACCAGGGTCCATTTACACCCCCTTCTTGCCTGATTTGTTGATTGAAAGTTTGGTGGGTGACACTCCTCTCTCCTCTGTGGGGGCCAGTCTTTGGGGTGACCGGGAGCCATCGTTGCCATTTCTCCGGGCTCATTCGTCCTCCCTCAGCCTGTTGGACAGGAGAATGCGAAGGGACTGGGATAGGCTAGTAAGCCCCTCAAGTCGCCGTTCGCGTAAGTTAAGTAAGTATAAGTGAGTGTTCTGAGTGAGTCATCGAACAGTAAAGGGAGCTGCCCTGTAGGCCCGTCGTCGAGTAACAGACGGTTTGCGGCAGAAGCTGAACCAGGGACCTGGTGAGGGGACGAAGGAGGAAAGCTCACTTCTACGAAAGAATCTCACCGGACGTAGATCTGTCGGTGTTCAAAGCAGTATTAGTCAAACAAAAGGAATGATTGGATAAATTCTCAGCATAGTCATAATCTAGTCGAAGTTTAAGGAAGAATGCGATTCGAATTCAACACAGCCTCCTCGACCAGAAAGACTGCCATCGCATCCAGGCGGCAGCTCGTCCTTGAAGTACTTCCTCGCGACGCCCTTTTGTCGCTCATCCAGTCCAGGTCGAAGGCCCACTGCGGGCCCGGCCCATCCCCTCCCCCGACCCCGTCGGGTACCCCCCTCGCCTCCCGCGGGGGCAGTGTGTCTCGAGACGCAATATCCCGCGGTCCCCCCGCCGCCCGGTGAAGGAGGCGGGCCGCGTCCTCCTCGTCACCAGCGCATTTTTTGGTTGTAAGGCGCTACAAGAAGTGGTCATACCTCCGAGCGTCACCAAGTTGGAAAGTTGCGCATTCTGCAACTGCATTAACCTGGCCGAAGTCAAGCTGCATGAGGGACTCGAGATTATTGGTGAATATGTATTTCATGGGTGCAGCTGTTACATGTTACAAGAAGTGGCCATCCCTTCAAGCGTCACAATGTTGGGTGACTGCGCATCATCAAGGTAATAAAAGCGACACAGGCTTTTCCTTATGACCACTTTTGTGGGTTCGAATCTCCGCCTGAGCCGTGGACAGCTTAGTGGCAGTGGATGCCGGGGGGCGTGGCACGTGGATGGCTTGGGCAGGAGAGGAAGTGATAGATGACTTGGTTGGGCGCCTTGGGCAGAGGATGACGTGGGGACAGGGACGTGGAAGTCAGGCAGAGGATGTGGACGCTTTCCGCTGAGCCGTGGACAGCTTAGTGGCAGTGGATGTGACGACTTGGGCAGAGGACTCGGATGGCTTGGTTACAAATGACAATGACCGGGGACGTGGATGGCTTGGGCAGAGGAGGACGCTGACGTGGACGGCTTGGTCGTTTGGGCAGAAGATGTGGACGGCTTGGTAGCATGGCAGAGGAAGGACGCAATGACCAAGGACGTGGAAGGTTTGGTGGCGGATGACATGATGAGGGTTCAAATCCCCGCCTGCAAAGTTTCCTCTTTTGTGGGTTCAATCCCCGCCTATGTATGTTCGCTTATGATTCGCGTAGCGCTAGTCGGAGCGAAGCGGAGGCTAGTTCTCATACTGTGGCAATGTGGCAACCTAGCCTCTGGGGTGTATCGGCTGCGATATCCCGGCCGGGGATGCGCCATGGGGGCGTCGGTTCCATGCTCCGGAGGTCGAGCGTGTCTCGGAGTTGTGATTCCGTCGCGATTCACTTGAAATCACCCGGCAGCCGCACGTATGAGGCGGGGTCTAACTCGCTTCGCTTGTCCCGCCCCGTGGACTAGCCGTAGTACGCGCCCGAGGTCCCGTTAGATGGGACCTGAAATGGGACCTGCGTCGAATTGAATCTCAGCTAACT
The DNA here is from genome assembly GCA_019693575.1 of Thalassiosira oceanica. Taxonomy (NCBI): domain Eukaryota; phylum Bacillariophyta; class Thalassiosirophyceae; order Thalassiosirales; family Thalassiosiraceae; genus Thalassiosira; species Thalassiosira oceanica. The sequence goes on along the minus strand of JAAMXK010014838.1, from coordinate 3,179 downwards.
TGTTACTTACCTGATATTTAAATCGCGTCTGCCGCGCAATTAATTTGTTGTTTTGGCGTCAGGTCCCATCCGTACAGCTAGTGAGTTTACCGTAGTTCGACGATGATCCCGTTTTCATGACAAGAAAGCTAGACTTCGCGAAAAATGGGACCTGAGCGTACTTCAGCTAGGGAAGGGGTAGATACCGGTGTAGGGGTGGCTCTGCGTGGGGCGAAGGAGGGCTAGTGGCGGGGTCACGTGTGTGTTGGACCACGGAGACAAGAGACCGCCGTACTACACAAACTTCTTTCCCCGTCCAGGAAGAAACTGGATGGTTTCGAATCTCGGAGATCTGCGGTCCTCCGGTTGCGGTCCAGCTGCGGTCCGGACCGCAAGCCTTGCGGTCTGGACCGCAACAAGATTCGAACCCATCTATTTTTATTCTCATGGTTCATTGGTGCGTCGAGTGCGTCGGCTACGATATTGTACTGCAGCGTCGGCGCCGGGTTCTGTCAGGCGCGGGTGGCCTTGTACGAGAGAGGGAAAAGTAAGGGGCCGTTTCAGAGGTACTGCGCCAGGATGCGGAAGAAATGTGACCTCCTCGTTCTCCCGTCGTTCGGCGATTAGAGGCGCGGCAAGTCTCATGGTGCATTTGGCGTCCGTGGTGGCAGGGTCTCTCGGGGTAGAAGTTGTATATCGGCTTTGAATTTACTTCTACTCCGGTTTCACTACTGCAACCCTCTGCAGCACCTCTTCCAGGAGGTACCCAAGGTAGTAAGTAACGCACAGAACCGCTCGCTTCTCAGTCGCTTTTAGCGAGGACGGACGGACGGACGGACGCACATTTTGGCCAGTTGTTCCGCTATCATTAGCAGCTCATTAGCAGCAGTAGGAGGGGGGACATCCTAGTAATATTCACTAACTGGAACCCGGGTAGCCATTTCGCCCGCCGAAGCGAACAGTCATTCTACCCGGGTTGGATCATGCCTTTACCCGCCCGCCGAAATCAAAATTTGATTCTACCCGGGTAGGAGTTTCTCCGGGCAAAGATCTTGCTCGCCCAGGATAGATTCCCCATTCAGTAATCCACGTGGAAACTTGTGAACGGGACCCTGGTGTTTCAGGGTTGTTCGCCCCCCCGCCGATATGGCTCCTTTTTCCTACCCTGGTAGGATATTTTTCGGGTTAACTAGAGGAAGCTAGTGCCCGCCCGCCGGAGCGGTAGGAGGGGCTCCGGGCAAGAGATGTCCCCCCTCCTGCAGCAGTTTTGGTGTTTTAAACAGAAAAAATAGATGGGTTCGAATCTCATTGATTTTGGCGGTCCTACTGCTGCCGGGTTCGGTGGCTCAGGGTGTCAGGAGGACCCGCAAGGCTGCGGTCCGGTTGCGGTCCAGCTGCGGTCCGGCGCTGCGGTCGGTCCGGACCACGACGAGCTGCAGCAGTTTCTTCCAGCAGGGGAGTACGACGTTGCTTTGCATTTGACTTTGACAGAAGGAGAGACGAGTGACTACTTCGTAAACAGAAGTCTAAACAGGAGGTCTTCGCGAGGCAAATGGTGGACATCATGGACGACGACGCGAGGGGGAGTAGGAACAAACGCCAACGTGCGGTGTCGGACGGTGTCTTCCTCTACAAAGGGGGGGAAATCGAGTGGGAGCGAAGGAGTAAAATCACGCGCGTCCGCATCGGCCCGCAAGTCAAGGAAATTCCTCATGGCACATTCGGAGACTGCATCAACCTGGTCGATGTGCAATTCGACGAGGGGCTGGAGATCATCAGAGAGAGCGCATTTACTCGATGCACGGCGTTGCAACAAGTTGCCATTCCGTCGAGTGTCACTAAGTTGGGCAAATGGGCGTTTAAAGGCTGCATCAATCTGGCCGAAGTCAAGTTCAATGAGGGTCTGGAGATCATTGCAGGAAGCGCATTTTATGGATGTGTGACGTTACAAAGCGTGACTATACCGCCGAGCGTCACCAGTTTGGGTAGTTGGGCGTTCTGCAACTGCACCAACCTGGCCCGTGTGCAGCTCAATGATGGAATAAAGGATATTGGGCCACAAGCATTTTATGAATGCACGGCGCTGCGAAGCGTGACCGTGCCGTCGAGCGTCACCAAATTAGGAACATGTGCATTCAGTTACTGCCGAAACTTGACCGAAGTGATATTTCTGGGCGGAGAAAGGCTCCTCAACCAGGGATTCCTCGACCGCGGTCTTCTCGATGGAGAGAAAGCTCTCAACAAGACAAAACTCAATGAGATGATCGGTAATGAAAATGCGCTTCGTGATGATTTTCCATTGAGAACCAATGCATTTGTTCGTTGTCCACTGGCCACCTTAAAGATATCCATCCCGTGGGCACTGTGTGCTCGCATGCAGCGGTTGCCCGGAGAATGCAGACTATCGATCGAGCAAAGGCTTCATGGCCTGCGCCGTCTTGAAATGACACAAGATGGAAATATCCTCGCTTGCTTCCCGCTTATCCGAAGGCCTTACTGGGATTCTGTCAAAGATACCAATGATGAGACCGCCGAGAGCCTGCACCAGGTACTTCGATTGATTTCCTTCCATGAGCTCAAGGAGTCGAGCATCTTGATCGAGCTTGCCATGTGGAAGTCGAGATTGGACGAGCACCGGGCTCGCGCAGATTGCCGCATTTCAGTCCCTGACCCGGCAAAGAGTTTGATCATGGAGTATTGTTGTTTCGTGCGCTTCCTTGAACCTGCTATCGAGGGTGATTAGGTTGAAGATTGAAGGTGCCTAGATAAATATGATCTCATTGCTATCCGTTAGTAAAGAGCATTTTTTTATGTAATTCATTTATTTCGCAGGGTAGGGAGGTTTAGTGCGTCCCAAAACACATCCACGGGCTTGGGACCTGGAAACCCCCTGGCCTGGGAACCTCCCTAAATCAGGGTCCATTCCCTCTTGCCTGATTTGTTGATGGAAAGTGTGGTGGGTGACTCTCCTCTCTCCTCTGTGGGGGGCAGTCTTCTTGGGTGACCGGGAGCCATCGTGGCCATTCCTCCGGGCTCATTCGTCCTCCCTCGGCCTCCTCGACCAGAAAGACTGCCATCGCATCCAGGCGGCAGCTCGTCCTTGAAGTACTTCCTCGCGACGCCCTTTCGTAGCTCATCCAGTCCAGGTCGAAGGCCCACTGCGGGCCCGGCCCATCCCCCCCCCCGCCCCCGTCGGGTAC
>JAAMXK010014787.1:0-12229 GCA_019693575.1 Thalassiosira oceanica | reverse complement strand
TTCCCGGAAGTCGACGAGTACGGCGACTTCCACAAGCACTCTATGCATGAACTCACATTTATGTACGGCACAAAGGGTTGGAATCTTTTTATAAGAGGGAAGAGGGTGGCTCAGAAGAATGTTGAACTCATGGCGAGGTTCGTACCCAATGTGGCGGTTTATCATATGGATTACAAAAAGTAGATCCGGATTCCGGTTTGGCGTCTATTAGGGATCTCAGTTTTTTACGCGTTGGAGTTTAATGTTGAAGTTGGTCCGGCCCAGTGGATCAAGGAAAGTTGTGAGTGCTCGATGGCAGTGGTGTGTGATCCCGATTAGCCCTGTCGAGGACATTGATTTCAAGGTTAATAAAATAGGATGCTCCTTGGTATGAATTACGATAGCGCATTCATAACTAAACACACAACATGGGATTCTACTTCCATTCATCATTTATTTGCGATTCTTTTCCACTTTCTCTCAGTTGATGCCATCTTCCGCTTTCATTACGCGACTGTGACGACATTTGCAACCTTTGCAACATCCACTGCTCAAGGCGTCCAAAATGTACAGCTATCATTGATGGGCTCATTTTTGCAAACGTGCCCGTCCACGAAGCCAACTACGCCCATTGTAAAATACTGTACTACGTGTCCCTGGCAAACGGGATTGATGTTGCCACCAGCCCTTGCTTCATCCAAACCATGGTTTACAGATCGGGAAGTCAGCAAAGGTGCCAGGGGAAAGTTCTGCCGCATCAACTGGGAGCCAAAAGGTAGGGAGTGGCGTAATCATACAACTGACCACCGATGATTCCAGTCTGAAGGGGGTTTCCCATCGGGACTAGCAGTGTCGTGTTTGGCACGTAATAGCATGCTCCTAGTTCACTCGCGGCGCGGTTTGCTAAGTTCACGAGTCAATAGAGTGGGCATAGCGTGTAAAAAGTTGACAGTGGACAACTGTTAGTCTAACCTGGAAATTGAGTGCCCGCCCCCGGGAACTTTCGACTCGTTTCCACCACAAGATCAACGATTCGGTCCTCACTTGGACGATAAGCGAATTGTGGGTCGTTCGAAGTCAAAGAACAGGAAAAAGAATACCTGTATATTCCAATCAAATGAATCCAATCAAATGAATAGTCCTGGGCACACACCAACTGGAGGTTGATTCCATTAGCATGATCTTTGTCATAGCCTGGAAAGAATAAGTCGTCAACACATGAGACGATGGTTTGGAATCACATCCATATATATTTTGATTCATCTCTCGAACACATGCCATCCCCACCTGTCGGTTGACAGTGAGGTGTCTGCTGTGGGGATCTGCGTCTTGTGGGAACAATTCGCTTAGTGCACCCACTGGCACCCGTCAAGCACCATGAGGTTCACATTGTCAGGGAATACTGTGACGCTGCAAGGCCAAGCAGCATACAATCTAATTAGGAGACCCTGCAACCAAAAAACGAACTGCTTCAACTTACTATGTACCCATGACGGCAGTGCCATACGAGATGCCTTAGACTGACAGTTTCTGGTCGCCAAATAACAAGCCACTCGCTCGATGTCCTCGGCTAGCTGACGAGTGCCCGAGTATTGGAGGAAGTGGAAGGTCTCCGCGTCTCCGTCGTCTTGCTCCTTCCTGAGACGGAACCCCTCGTAGTTTCAACAAGTTATGTTCTTTGAAGGCCGGCGCGTACTTGCGGATTGACTCTTTGTAGAGAACGTTGAAGTTCTTCCATACTTTGTTGACGCTGTCACCGGCGCACTCTTCTGTGTAGAACGAGGGCTTGGATCGTCCCATCCCGCGCTGGTCGATGCAATGACGTTGTAGGTACTTCCCAGATAAGACACACCGTCCATACTGTATGCGAGGGCCAACCCGCCAGCGGGGAGGGACCCCAGGGTCCTGAGAAGGGTGACTGTATGCAGCCCGAGAGAGAAAATGGTCTGCCGCAGTGCACGACGAGGTTGCCTTGCGGCGCGGGCTGGACCGTGGCAAACTTGACACATACACCTATAATACAAGGATGAGTTAGCTCATTCCTCCTTCCAAGCTAGAGACACAAAAAGGCATTCTGGGAATTCTGGGATGTGTTACTCACAGACTTCGACGCCAGGAAACGATATGGTCTCCTCGGCGCAGATGAGAGGTGCCGAGCTAGCTAGCTAGGGTGGCACCCGGGGTAAGGACACCCGGGTGCCGAAACCGGATGGACGCCCGGCCAGCAACTGGTTTACATTTTCTTCCCGCCAGGATTTTGAGAGTTGACTCGGTTTGAGCACCAAATTTATTTAGAAAGGACATGGGAGATCGGCCGAGCGGAGAAAACCGAAATGATGGGGAGCATCGTAGAAGACCTTCGGACTATTAATTTAGACATAAAATGGCACGCCGATTAACGATAAAGCAACTCCTGAGGGTCGATATTTACCAGATAAGGTGGAGCACCTTCCAGACCGTCCAACGGCGACGGAGGCGATTCGGCTGCCACAGCCCAAGTACATGGAGGGACAAGCATTCAATGTTCCCGGCTTCCAACGTCGAGAGGAAGCCTGCGGCGATGATCACTCAGATGCTGTGGGAGTACAACTATCATCCGCCAACAAGCAAGCCCCAGTCTGCCATTGTCAGCCTTTAGCTCATCAGATGCCCATATACATGATAAGTACATCTTACTGTTTCAGCTCTTTTCAACAAGCCGGCCATTGACAGACTTCAGCTCTCTGCTTCACTATCAAGAATCACTCGAAATTACTTTTGCTGAAGGGCTTCTGCTGTATCCCCGGCGTCCAGCCCCCCACGTCTGGGGGGAGGGCATCCTGCAGCGGCGGTGCCACGCCGAGGTCCAGGTCAAGCTGTAGTTCTGCTCAGTGTGCCTCTGTCCAGCCTGCCTCGGTCGAGCCTTATTCTGCCAAACCAGGGCCGTCGGTCAACCGCAGTAGGCCCAGGGATGAATCGGCAGCAATATCCTGGCCAGAGATGAGCCATTGGAGCGTTGATTTATTATGCTCAACCCTAACTGCGGAAATTTCTGCAGTTAGGTATTGGTGCAGTAAGCCGGCAGCATGTAGATCACCGTTTGAAAATCCCCGACTTTAATCTTTTTTCAAAGTGAAAAGTGATATCACCACGGTTTGTTTTTTCGGTTTCTTATCTGTAGTTAGCGGAAGCTAGTGTTATCCCGTAACACGTGTCTCTTTTTACTGTCTGTGGTAATACCTACATACCCTCGCTCGGCCAAGCCGAGTGATCGCAATGCGACACAGCTAAAACGGCTTCGGCAGCCTTCGAAAGCTAGCGATCGCCGCTAACTAAAGAGGCTGAGAAACCAAATTTTGGTTTCTTAGAGCGCGACTAATCAGCGGTAGGGCCGAGAAACCAATTTTTGGTTTCTTAAAAACGGTAGGGATATTTGTAGTCCACCTGCGGTCTTCATTCTCGTCATCGGCATCAATTGAAGGCCGTTGGTGGTGGTGTCACAGTTGCTGTTTCAGGGCGCCTCCTTCCTGTGGTGTCGTAGACCGACCCGACCGATTGTGCCATTGCTTCCTACTGCTTTCCCCATTCCATAGTCGTCTGTGCCTCCTTCTCTGAACCAACTTTTTGCTGCCAAACATGGTCCTCGCCAAGGAAGGCGTCCGTCCACCTACATGTGGTTAGAGACGCGGCGGGCGCTGCACAGGCTACCAGGAAAATAACGACAGAGTCACACACCTCTAGCTGGAGATCAGTGGACTGTGGCCCGGGCTGCGCTGCCTAGGGGACACCCTTCCATCCAGACTCCGGCTCCTTAGTACAGGGAGCGCCTTTATCACTCGGCCTCCTGGCCAATACCAATACGAGTGGTAGGAATAATAGGGTGTACTGGATTAATATCACTTTCGACCACGCGCACCCAAGGCCTGACCACGCGCATCAAACAGATGATGGATTTTGATGGTCTTGTTTGCGCGTGGTCGCCGCGCACGGTCAGGTCTTGGGTGCACGTGGTCGTCGCGCGTGGTCACCGCGCAAAACTCCGCGGATCACCCGCACACCCAATTATTACTGATTTTGGGTTGACTTAGAGACAAGCGTAATACATTCTAGATTTATGTTGCCAGTGCCCAAAGCAGTTGACAGGCTGCTTTCGACTAATCTTCATCGGTGGGTTATTGCAACAGTGACTTCGGCGAAGTGGGGACTCTCTCATGTTCCTCTCGGCTCTCTTTCCAGGCGACGCCGTGCCACTCGTTCGCGTTTGCATCGCGTAATTAATCAAATTTTCACGTAAAATCAAAAAAAATCTCTCGGCGGCGCTGCCGGGTAACTGGTGCTTCTGCCCAGGGGCCTTCCCCTGTTTCTGCCGGTGTGCTTTGAAAACAAAACCCGAGAGAGCAATCTTCCGCTGCTGCACAGCGGAAGATTCAAGACGACCCGGCACTATGGCGAATCGAAACGTTATCATCGTAGGCGCGGGACCTGGCGGCCTAACGCTGGCCAACGCCCTCCGGCGCAAGGGCATATCGTGCAAAGTCTATGAACGAAACGTCAGGACCCTAAGCGCGGTGGGAGGCGGATTCGCTCTAGCATCGGGCCGAGACTGGCTCGAGCAACTTGGGTTTGGCGACGCGCTCGCCAGGATCACGACGCCGCTGAGGTTCATGAGGATACTCGACATCGAGGGGAATCAACTCGGTAGGCTCAGCCTCGAACTGCCCGGCTCGGAGGAGAGGATCGGTGGGCACCTGGCCGTGGGTGTCACACGCTCGGTCCTCGTGAATATGCTGGCGGACAAACTAGAGGATGACGTGCTCAAGCTGGGGTGGGAGCTAAAAGATATAGCATCGAACGCAGACGGATCAGTTCGAGCCAAGTTTTCCGTAAAGCAGGCCGACGGAACATTCAAGGCGGAAGAAGTATCGGGATCAGTCATCGTCGGCTGCGACGGAATACACTCCAGGGTACGACAGCTGATGCACGGCCCTCGGGTGCTCGGCGACACGCGCCAGAGCTGCTGGCTGCTGCTCAAGCGCGATATCAAAACTAGCGAGTTCGATTACACGGACCAAGAAAACCAGTGCATCAATCTCGTCGCCACCGGGAAGAAGTCGAACATCGGCTTCGGTAGGTTTGCGAAGATCGGATTCTTTCACGGTAATGCGAGGGTGACTAACAATCGAATGTCCTGCCTGCATTACAGTGGGGTACACGACAACACCGGGCAATTATGAGTTTGCCCACGCCTTTAAGGTAGACGTAGCGCGGGGCGGCGAGAGATGGGAATCCGGTGCTTACAAGGGCGAGGACTTCAAACGTCGAGCCATCGAGAAGATGAAGGCCGCACCTCGCGAGCTCGGCGAGTTCGCTGACCGGGCTAATCCCGACGATTTCATCCAGGTTTCGATCATGGACGCCCTGTCGTCCATCGGAGCGTCGTGGCACATCGGCCGAGTTGGGATACTGGGAGACGCGGCTCACGCCCCCATCCCAACAGCAGGTCAGGGATGCAACAGCGCCGTCGGCGACGGAGCCTGTCTTGCGAAGTACCTAGCCTGGGCGCTCCAGCAGCCAGACGGTAGGCATGAGGAGGCCATCAGCGCTGCCTTCAAGCTGTTCCATCACGAACGGGTCGATTTCTGCGAGAAGATTATTACCCAAGGACGTCTCCTAACAAACAAATGGTCGAATATGGTTCTCCCGCAGACTGCCGATTCCGTGGACAGTGCACTCGAGGAGTGGTTGCAGCGGCTCGCAATAAAGGCATTGCAGGGCATGTTTGACTATCTACCGGGAGTTGTCGCAAACGGGGCAGTGCAGGAATTCAAGGAGGGTTGCGGCAAGGTCGACCTCGATAACGAACAGGTGGATCTGATCGAGTTAAGTCGAGATTTGTGACTTATTGAGGAGTGTGATAGGAATTCATATACCTCAGGGCGCTTGATCTATTCCCATCATGTGTCCGCAAATTGAGAGTTGCAAAATGTTCAGACAGCTTCATTAGATAGTCATGAGATGGTAACACGCGACTGATGAGAGGGAGTGCCGCAATATTGATTCAATGGAGACAAGTGATCCTTTTTCTCGTATCTACTAAACACTATCAATTACATTCGACAAGGTGTGGCAGACCTCACGGCACAGCGCTAAGATGTAATTAATCTATTGTGTGTTATGGGTCTTATGTATGTAATTAATCTATTGTACATTTTTTTGTATCAGGAGGGCTACTAACCCCATGAGGTTTGCTGGTCAATAACGAGAGGAGCCTGGCGAAACACCATGGGCTTGATTATGACTTTCCGTGACCCAGCCGGCTTGTAATTGACAATGCCATAAGCCTTGCTGCAGTAATGCTTATGGTACCACACGAATGAAAAGCAAATGATCCGAAGCAAGCGGAAGCAAGCAAATCAAATGATAGAAGCGATTGCCATAGATCGATGAATATTGGGAGTAGACCGTCGGCCAGGGCTCCTACATCCATTTGAACATATATATTTGAAGTTCACCTGCAAGTCGGAAGAGCATGTAGATCACCGTTTGAAAATAGCCCAATTTAAAAGCCAGTGATAACACAATGGGCGCTTCTTTATCGCTTCATACCTCTTCACATGATGAGTATGGCCATCAGCGAGTGCAATTGGATTCTACGCGTCAAACTTCCTTAGAAACGTTTTGACCGTTCTCACCGTGTATTTGCGCGGCGTTGAGCGGTGTTCAACTTAACTTTGAGGCCAGAAAGGTCGGTGATGCGGGAATCGACGGCTTTGGCGTACGGCAGAATCGGAACGAGTGGACAATTCTGATCTGGAATACACTACTCCGCTATAAAGGCCGTGCGGTTTCAAAACTGGGTCTGTGGTATGTTTTCACCGTACAAATCGTACGCTAGTAGCTACTAGCTAGAGCGGCGACCGCCCCGCGCAACAACATGACAACATTGATTGGACATTCCTTGGCCGCTAATGGGAGTTCGACAACGTTTCAGACATCTGACGACATCTCACATGTATGTCGAATACAGCCATGCAACAACTCACCAAAAATTCGGCCGCTGAAATTCGTCGGTCTTATAACAAGCGTTTACAAGAAGCGATGTTGTAGTTTTTTCCCTGATCGATTTCGCGCCCCAGCGATTGCTTTATCGGATTTGCCATGCAATTTTGAGTCTAGATCAAAGGTCCGGCAGGGTATCGGCCCATCTCTACCAATGTCTTCCATGCTTCGGAGTTTGCAGTATCGATCTCGTGTGTCGGTCGCGTCGCTCGTGCTTTTAGTTTGGCATTTGTACAGTGAAAACATACCACAGACCCAGTTTTGGTCAAAAAACCCAAACCACACGGCCTTTATTTCCTTAAGAGGTGCCCCAATATATTGGCCATCGTCTGGAGGCCCGGTTTCCCGTGCTTCGTCGCGTTGGGTTTCGTCCTTTTTGGCTTTGGCTAATAAAATAACGATAGAGTCACACATTGTACCGCCGTAAGCATCCCGTAGCAATGTAATGCAAGGCTTAAGCTCCGAGGTTGAGCGTCTCTCAGAACCGGTGTAGGGGTGAGCTAGCTAGCTCTAGCTAGTAGATGTACAAGCAAGACAAGGTCTACGTCCAACGTACCTCTAGCTAGCTAGCTAGCTAGCTACTCTAGCTAGCTATGTAGAGAGAGAGTAGCTAGCTCTTGTCCATATCTGTCCATATGACCAAGACCAAGGCACAGTCCAAGACTACACAGGACAGCAACAATGCCCCAATCCGAGCCCAATCTGCTGGTTCGGTGGATCGATCTCATTTGCTTGAACCAGCTGGGTTGAACACAGCCACAGGAGGACGATGAAGAGAGGAATCGTGGACTGTTTGGAGTCTCTGGGGGAAACCCTGACGAAGCTTGCATCGGCGCATGCCAAGTGGCAGCAGCGGGCAGCAGCGCCAACGCGTTGCCAATGACTACTGGGCGGCGACTGCCGATGACTGGGCGGTGACCGCGGCGGCGACATACCAGCTCCAAGGATACGACAGGAACATCGAGTCCAGCGTCAAATCCACTCAGAAGATTGAACTAGTAGTAGAGACCCCAGTGCCACTGCTTCCTTCGGGATACCGAGACGACGACGATGACGAAGCACCGCCATCGTGCGTGCCTCTTGATGACGATGATGGCGACGATTACCAGATCTGTGGTTTGGGTCCGATCGCAACCGTTCACAAGGAGGGGATGGTCTCGGACTTCCTGCTGACGCCGGTTCAAATGACTCGACTCAGAGACTCGGTCCTGCCGACGAACCTACGCCATCGGAACTGGAGGAGGGTATACAGCCTCTCGCGGGACGGCGATTCGTTTGCCGCGTTCGAGAGACTGGTGGGCGAGTGGAACTCGAAAAGTGGCGGACAGGCCACGCTGCTCGTAGTCAAGTCATCCTGCGGCGGTCTGGTCGGTGGATTCGCAGACGTGCCGCTAGTCCCCACGTCGGAGGTGAGAGGGAGCGCTCACCGGTCGTGCCTCTTCCGGATACGACAAGTATCAGATGGAGCGACAAGGACGACGAGCCCGAGCCGGCGATCGACGTCTTCAGAAACGAGGGCACGACTTCGAACAAGAGGGTAGTGTTCGACCGCACCAAGCGTCGAATCGCATTCGGCGGGGGTTGCATAGACAGGCCAGCTGAGGGGTTCGGCCTATCGATAGAGGATGGTTTCGCGAGGGGGACCACGGCTCGGTGCGTAGCGTTTCGAAATGAGCCTCTGCTTCGTGGGAAGGACGGGGTGTTTGACATCCTGGACATGGAGGTTTGGGGCTTTGCTTTTGGGCAGTTCTGAAAGTTGTTGAGAGAGATAGCTCCTCGTTGAACAGATTGGGGAATGCCGAAAATGAGACGAGTAGGTTGTAAAACTAGTAGTAGATAGGTAGATTAGGAATTCATCATTTCCAGCCGAGTATTTGTCTCCACTTAGTGATGAGTAGCCGGTATCTCAAATGAACAGAAGCGTGGCGGGGCCAGGAAGAAGGGCGACTCCAAGAAGAAAGACAAGACTGCACAGAAGTCGGCGCAGCGTACATAAGGAGTATGCCAACTTTAACTTTAGGCGATCAAGCGCAAGATGAAGAAGCAGGCGTGCAAGATTGCTCAGCACCAGCTGACGGCGGGAGACAGCGACTCACCGGACGACTCCCATGAGCTCGCAGCCGCGCGCCGTTGAGCTGCTGACGGCCCGTCGCCGTCCCCGAGAGTCGCGCGGTTCGGGCCTTCGAGCGACATGCCCCAGTGGCCAACACCCTCGCACCGTAGCATAGTCAACCCGGCCAGGACGGCGCGGCGCGGCACTGTCTCTCCACTGAGTCCCTCCCTCACCACGTTGGACGCGACGTCCAAATTCCCCGCTCATGGTTGAAGTTGCTCCCCAGGATGTGCGCCGTCGCCAACGCCTCCTTATAACCCTAACCCGGGAGAAAAAAAGGTATCATAGCGGCAGCGCAAGTCAACAGTCGAATCGGATCTTAGCGCCCTTTTCGGAAAATAATCCGTCTTCGTTGCGAGTGACCTTGGCAGCCCTTGAGAATAGATTGGTCTCCACATTTCGAAATCGTTCCCGGCGAGTATTCAATCCCCGTGAATAAGATATGTCATATCCTATTAGACACTCTGTCAAACGCAGTCCACAGCGGTCCTAAGCCTCTCCGATAGAAAGAGAAGTCAACCATGCCAATCATTGACATGGAACCCCTGACACACTGTGCTATTGTGCCAAGCCCCTCCTCAGGGGCCTCAAGGTGGTTCCCCCCAGAGGCCGTCAACCCTTCTCCTCCCTCCCCTGGGACATTCGATCTTCCTCCCCCAACCACGGCACTCATCAACACGGCCAGGGCGAACAGGCCAAAGAGAGCCTCGTGAGAACAGGCCAAAAGAGGGCATCGGACGCGAGGGCGGCCAGCCCGCCCGAGACAAACCATGACGGCAGAATTGACAGGAGGCCTTGCCGGCGGTGGTGCCCGGCGACGGCGTCTGCAGCCTCACCTGCCCCGGCGCCCAGCGCGTCGGCGCCGGCCGCGAGCTCGTCCGATGTCGCGGCATAGTCACCCCTCCCCACGGCGACGACCTCGGCCAGAGACGGGCCGCCCGCCCCCAGCGTCGCCGTCTCCTCTACCTGCTCAGAGGCGATCGCCGCGGCCCCGACTGACGCAACTAGCTGGTCAGCGCGGGAGGAGCCACCGCAGACACCCGAGGCGGCCGCCACCGCAGACACCCCGACGGAGGCGGCCGTGGCGCCACCGCTCGCAGCCCTGTCCACGGCGATCGAGCCTCCGGCAACCGTAGCCACCCTGCCCGCCGAGGAGCACCAGCCGTTGTCTCGCCCCCAATCCCGTGGTCGCGCCGCCCCCGCCCGCGCCGCAACGGAGCCAGCCTGTCGCGACCGCCCTCGGACAGGGCGATGCTGCCCACCGCGGCACCGAGGGCGGTGGGGGCAGCCGTGCCGTTCGAGGCGACGGTCTCGGCGACGGTCTCGGCGACGGTCTCGGCGACGAAGTTTCGTCGTCGGCGCCGTCGGGGCGGGCCCTCCGAGAAGTTGAGAGTCAAGTGCTTCCACGGCACCTCGAAGATCCTCAAATCGGGACCCACTCAACTGAAGAGATAGAGCGCGCTCGTTGGAGTCGTTTCGTTGGTGGTCGTTGGAGTCGTTGGTCGTTGGTCGAGAGCCCCAGTAAGAACGAAAACAGTCTCCAGTGATAAAGTCTGCATTGTAGGCTCTAGTTTTGTCCTGTACATCACTACGGCAAGTACTGAAAGGATCCGGTCGGAGAGGATGTCGGACGATGGCAGAGCCAAGCGACTGCAGTCGTCACAGGATGGCGACGTCCCCATTGCTGAGGTCGCAGAGCTGCGGGGGAGGGTTGCCGAGCTTGAATCCGAGAACGCGAGACTCAGGGCGGAAAATGCTCAGTTACGTCAGCGTACGGGAATCGCCGCGCTCCCAGCTCCCGGGGCAGCGGAGGACCAGGGGGGGGGCTCTCCGGAGCTGGCACCGGCCGCGTCAACCGCGTCCGAGACCGAGCAAGGGGCGCTGCTCCAGATGACGCTAAGGTATCCCAACCCCGGCAGGATGGGCCTCACCCTCCGCCTCCTCGCCGGGGGCGGTGGCGCTAGGATAACCCGCATCGACCCCGTGTGCATCCTCGGGAAGAGCCTGCGCATCGGCGATGTGCTGCTGACGATCAACGGCAGGACCCTGAACAACGCCGAGGACTTTGGTTTCGGGAGGGACGGACCGAGGCTTCTGACGTTCCGGGTGGCACGTTCGGCCGCCGAGGTGGCATCCGGGCTCGGCGGCGAGGGGGGCGAACAGCAGGCCGGCGATGAGCCGGCGAAGGCGGCGGCCGCCTCAGCCGCCGTCCCTGAGACGACGTGGCGGGAGGGAGAAGATTTGTTCAACTGCGGTCTTTCAATTAATGATACCGCATGGTATGCGAGGTACCGTGAGCTGGAGGCTTACAAGGCCGAGCACGGAAACTGCAATGTTCGTCGAAGACAAGGTTCTTTTGGAGAATGGGTTAAAAATCAACGCAGGTACCACAAGCAAGGTAAACTGTCCGAGGAGCGCTTCCAGAAACTTGATGGTCTCGGCTTCGATTGGGGCGCTGCATACGACCCGCGGCAAAGGTCTTGGGATGATCGCTTGGATGAGCTGAAGAAATACAAGGTTGAGCATGGCAACTGTACCGTTCCGTCACAGCAAGGACGCTTGGGGAAATGGACGACCACACAACGGTCGGCGCGCAGGAAGGGCAAACTGTCCGAGGAGCGCGTCCAAAAACTCGACGAGCTTGGCTTTGAGTGGGGCGCTAGTCACGGCGAAACGTGGGATGAGCGCTTTGATGAGCTGACTCATTACAAGGCCGGACATGGCCACTGCAACGTTTCTCGAAACGAAGGATCATTGGGACAATGGGTGATAAATCAACGAAAAGCCGAGAAGAAAGGCAACCTGTCGGACGCGCGCAAACTAAGGCTTGATGCTATTGGATTCGAGTGGAGCCTTCGGAGCTTTAAGGGACAGACATAGGCCGTTTTGGTCGGCGACAACTCTATCTCTTTTTCACCTTGTCGGGGGTTTGGCCTCGACGACAACGGCAAAGCGACCTCCACACGGTGACCCGCAATGCCCAGCAAAAGATGGCGCAAAACGATAATAAAGCGTTATTAAAATATTGTACAAACCTCTGTTTATTAAATAGCAATCTCACCTCCCAACATCTCAAGTATGCGTGTAAGATCCGGATCC
>JAAMXK010014747.1:0-10777 GCA_019693575.1 Thalassiosira oceanica | reverse complement strand
GACTAAGCACGACTTGTGACCGCTCGTGCTCAGGTCGTCTCGGTCTACAAAGGTTATGTTTTCATTGCATCGAGTTGGACGAGGACGTGATGCGGCAAATTTGCAACCATATACGGCAGAGGAACATCAGAAAGGTCTCCTTTGATGATAATCAGTTCACGAATATGCGAGATGCAATCAGTGAACTGGGGAACGCTCTGATTTCCCCAAAGCTCCATCACCTTGAGTGGAATGAAAACCCCATCGAATCCACGGAAAATATGAACCTGTTCACGCGAGTCCTATCACAAAGCAGTGCACTTGACGAACTTAGATTCACCTGGAACAGCAATGATAATGCCCAGGCGCTCTTGTCTGGTGTGGATTTTTCAACGTACAAAGTCCTTGACTTCAGAGGCAACGATCTGCTAACCAACGGGCGCACAGATATTCCTGATTTGATTGCGGCAAATCCACCCCTTCAAGAATTGTATCTTTACAAAAACAGGCTGAACGATGACGACGCTGTGTTGATCGCGCAATCTCTCGGGATGAACACTCATCTAAGGAAGCTCACTGTGGGAAGAAACAATGTACAGGAGAGAGGAGGGCGCGCACTGTACGAGGCTGTGAATGACACATCAACGTTGAACGCGCTGAGCGACAGCAACCACTCGTGTCATCTTCGAGGGCTGACCAAAGATTTCGATCTTGATGCAATCAATTTGGAAAGTGGTTTGAATAGACTGTACATGAATAGAATGTTCAAGATTCACAAACTCATTGCTGAACGGTACCGCACTGGAGGCGGCAATGTTTCGCGTCTCAACACGGAAATGAGCGGCGAGGAATCTGTTCTCCTCGCGCCCCACTTGATGGAGTCTGTCGTCAGAAGACACGATGCTTTCCAGAAAAGTTATGAGAGTAGTGCATGTTCGCTGGGTTTACTTTACGAGCTGGTGAAAGATTGGAAGATGGCCGAGCTTTTCTCCTTCAGATAGGAAGGTTTAATGTTTATTTATTAACAGTGGACTTGAGGCATACTTTGCCACTTTGGTAAAACCCGAATGTTCTTGTAGTCTCACGCTCAAGTGTCGTCATAAATCACAATAAATCACACTATCCTCGCCGCGAGGCTTCAGAATTGACTTGGTCAGTTAGTGTCAACAAAAGATACTTCACAGAAAGAAGTATCATGTCAGAGTTTTCAATAGCTTCTTCCTTGCGACAGGGCGGGCGTCCTGCTGATTCTCAGCGCCCACAGCGATCTCATAACCGGTCCGTCACTCTTGTGGACCTTGGTGATCTGGTTCCCTCGCACATTCTTCCTTCTCGGCGTTGTGCGAATTGTCCGCCTATATTGAGACTTGTTTGGGGCGGACGAGCGGACGAGCGCTCGAAGACGCGCCACGGCATGATGGGTAATTCAGTATGTTGAAATGTACTAGAATATGATTATCTTCCAATGACCGACCATGCAAAGCATGATCTAGTGTAAAGAGGGCGCTCACAAGAAGCGTCTAGCGTCCACAAGCAGCGCCAAGTCGACGATGGCGCACGGAAGCTCCTGGAGACCAGGCAAGTTAAGAAGTCCGCGCTCACTGATCTCACCAGCAGCGCCAATAAGTCAACGATCCCCGCGAAGAAGAGGAAGGCGACAAAGAGTCCGGAGGAGGTCCCTGCTGAAAACAGACTCTGCTATCGGGGCATCGCGTTTGGCGTAATGGAAAATGCTATTCGAAGAGAGATTCTAGGAGGAGCCTAGTTCAAGTTCAAAGTCCGTCTCTTCACCACCCGCCTCGCGGTGGGGGCGGGCTTTAGGTCTCAAGGTCGACGCGGCCGATGGCGCCCCCGGGGGGCGGGGCATGACCATCTCCGCCGTGAGCGGGGGGTGCATGCTCCTTCCGGGACCACGTCTCGGCCGGCTGACAGGATCCTGTCCGTCAACGGCCGGGCCATCGTCAGCCCAGAGGAGCTGTCGAGAGCTCGAGGAAGAGGAGGACGCAGTGTCGAGATAGTCGGGTGGGATGTCTCTGCGAGTCCACATTAAGGCCCGTCGAAACTATTCGTAGATGACTAAGTAGATGACTAACCCAAAATAGTCTCATTCGTTTGACTGCTGTCCGTTCTTTTTCAACAAGAGAGGAAGCGATGAACAGGGCGACCTAGGAAGAAAAGAACGACGCATCCAAAATTGTCAACTTGGAGAAGACCAACAGAAACAAAGCAGACTCACTCCTCCTTTCCTTCTCTGTTCCCCTGTTTGCCCTTCCCTCCTACAGCAGCATGGCAGCAGCAAGAACAGCAAGTGGGTTGTCACGACCAGTGTAACAATGCCGAGCAGCAAGAAGGCGCGAGGGCGCAAGAATCGCGCCAAGAAGGAGGCGAATCATCAAAGGACGCTGTGGGAGCCAACAATACTCCAAAGCAACGGCGTCAACAGCGCTTCTTCTTGCAATCACACGCTGGCGGTCCTCCCTTAGCGAGCAACAACGCCAGTTCTTCTTCTTGCGAGCACATGCTGGTTGTCCTCCCACGTACCCCGACTGGGCTGTAGCGCAGAGGAGGGCTATCAAGACAAACAGAAAGTTGGCGAGCGGTAATCGCCGGGACACCGTCAAATCGGAACTTGTCTGAAGAAGCTGCACAGAGCTACCAGAAAGAAGGTCGCCAAAATGGGCGAGTGCATCGCTTGTTCCAAGCAGATCCCAAGATCGCAGCTGCATGTCTGCACAGGTTGCATGTTGGTTGAACCAGCCACAGGCTCAAGAGATGGTAATTTTAATTTTTCCACGACAGACGACTCGACCAGTGTCGACCAGGCAGGCCGACAGGATGTGCGAGAGCAAGCTCGAAGGGCCTCCGACCCACCCCACGAGCTGATGCCGGCGATTCATCGAAGGAGTGCTGCAAGTCTCGTTTCCGAAGTCTTTCCACACAGTCGAACGTACGCTCTCTCGATCTTGAAGTACGGCGGCGCCAAGGTGCGCGAGATGGGTCCCCGAGACCGCTCCCTCGTGGCGTGTGGCATCAGCCTCGCCAAAGCACGGACTGACCGTCTTCACCGAGCAGCGGACACGGGGGATCGAGGAGGCGAGGAGACGGGAACGGACGTTTCCCAGCGCGGATTTAGCCATTTAGCCGCAGGAGAACTTCGCCGGGAAGGTATGATGGCGGGTAAGAAGTAAGAAGACGCCACTCGCGGATCATGGACTTGGAACTGCTTGAACGGGTGAGCGGGCGTCTTTCGCAAAAAGCACTCGTTTGTTGCGTTTGAAAGCACCCGCGCCGCGCAGAGCAACAACAAAACAACAACGGCGCGAGGGCAGGCAAAACTCCGACAACCCGTCCGGTAAAAGGGGTACGACAGCTAAACTTTCCCCACCACTCCACCACATCATCCTATCTGCTCGCGACACGGGTGCTTCGGAAAAGCAGTTCACCCAGTCAGTTAGTTATGTGGACCGTTTTTGCAAAACAGCACAACACACAAACAATGCCAAGCAGAGAAAAACAAGAGGGCTCCAGAATTCAAAAGATGCCTTTTGTACCTAATATTCAGTACATTTTGCATTTTTGCCCAAAACTTAACTTGGCAGCAGCCTGCACGCCTAGATAGTAGATAGATAAGCCTTGCTGTAGTAATCCTTCAGGTAACACGCGATTGAAAAACGAATGATCAGCAAGCGGAAGCACAAATGATGGAAGCGATCCATGGATCGATGAGTATTCAGAGATAGACCGTCAGTCAAGGTTGCTACATCCATTTGGACATTTTTGGATTTCACCTGCGAGTCGGCAGCATGTAGCGCCAACTTTCGAAGCCAGTGATGTTGTGCGCTTCTTTGTTTCTCCATACCTCTTTACACGATGAGAATGGCCGCCAATGAGTAAGATATTTGGATTTTACGCGCTAAACTGCTATAGAAACGTCCTCAATGGGGTTCCGGAGGCTTATCTAAGTCTCGAACGGAGGTGTCTCTCTCGCCATGTATTTGGACGGCGTTGTTTGGCGTTTAACTTCGAGGCCAAAATCGTCGGTGATCACGGGGTCGAGTGATTGGCGGATGATTCTATTCTGGAATACACCCCTCCGCTACTTCCTTGGCGCAACTCCAGCCAATATTAGCCAGTCCAAAGGTCCCATTTACCGTGCTTCGTCGTTATGGGTTTCGTGCTTTTTGGCTTATGTTACATTAGGACCGCCGAGGCAAGTCTAATGGGTTGTCACACCAGATGACACATTCTCGTCTACGCCAAAGTACCTATGAAAACAAAAAATAAAACAAACCATGGTGACCCACTAGGGCGACAAGAATAGCACCACAACCACGAGTCTCCATTGAACAGTCGTTGTTGGCAACATCATCGAAAGTAGACTTATAGACAAGTTCGTCCCGGCAGCGGCATCGTCTAATCTGTTAATCCAAACTCAAACAGGAGGCCAACCGACGGAGGTGCCGCTGAGGAGCCCAACACAGATATATCGGGTCAGAAGAGGTGTAGATGGTCCCCGATGGATACGCGACGCGATGCAGCTGCAGAGACTTTGTTTGATACACCATCTAACTAACTTCAGTAGCTGCCAGTTTCAATGGATCTGACATTATCAACGGCGACGACACCTCCAAAGGACAAGCTCATGCGATGATGCGTGAATTTGCCATTGGACCGGCTACTTTGATAGACAACGTCGGCAGATGATGCGTGAATTTGCCATTGGACTGGCTAGTTTGATAGATAACGCCGGCAGTAGAGCTATCTGAATAGCCCTACGAGCACTTCATCAGGGGTGTAATTTACAAGTGGGGGATGAATAGGTTGTGCCATGGTCACCATCATCGGGCCACCAGGAGAGACATTAGAGGAGCTTGACTCTCCCTACCATCTTTGTTGTGCAGTTGTGCCGGCCAAGCCGACGCGGTGCTGTAGTATCGCTGTAATTTTGCCGAGACATCTACGCCCAGAGGGGAGAAGTGGGAATGAAGAACAAGTAGGAATGAATTGACAGAGAGGAGAACCAGACCATTTTCAATCTTTAATCGGCTTCCCCCTTGGGTGACTCCTTCATGCCAAAATTGTAGTGTGATTCAGCCAATTTTGGCCCTTTCTGCTATATAGCGTTTCTGCTAGCTATCGTCCTCTTTTTGATCTCGCTTGGGCAAGGTCCTACGTTACACGCTCGTAACCCGCTATGACAACACATCCCTAACAAGCGGCACCAAAACTAGTAAGTGAGAGCCCGCACCTGAGCACGCGAGGGCTCCGTGGGGGCTGCTCTGTTGGGGTTGGGGGGAGTTGCTTGGCCTCCCGGCCAACAGACTTAGTGCTCCTTAGCTATCTTAGCATAAAGATCTAGCTAGATATCAATACCGTATGGTAGTGTTACCTACGGCTACAGAGGAGGCTGGACAGACATGGCTGTGATTCTGTGATGTAGGATCTTATCTTGAGGTATTTGAAGTGCACACGGCAGCGAAACATCTTGACTACCATGGTGCTAACTTTTACAATAGCCTTAAGTATGTTATGAAATTCAATTTTTATAAAGGTAGGGAAAATTATCCAGACAGGTTTTGGAACCTTTTCAGAATGGATGAAGCTCCCCACTGTGCATAGCAGTCTCTAGCAAGAACCATGTGATTCCTGGAACCTTCTACATCACCACAAATGGCGAGAAAATTTGAAAATAGCTCGTTGCCTAAGGAAAGTAGATGGGTTGGGGAACAATAATTGGAAGTCACCACTCTCATAAAGCCTTACCCAATCCTTCTTCATGCACAAATTTATGTTTCTTGGCACTTCCAATGGATAGGAGGTACTTCTGCTTGGCATCGTCCAAGTCCCCATTGAGATGGTGATTTTCGGCTTCAATCAGCAGGCGCTTATTCTCCCTGAGCCAAAAGGGTTTCTGCAACTTAGCCCGCACATTCTAAAGAAGAAGAGATGGTGACAAAGCCCACTTACCAGTTCCAAGATGAATGATCCGATACAGTTCCAAAGGTTCGAATTGATATCTCGGCAATATCGACCCACTTTTGGCGCTCGGTGGCATCTCGTCGTGCTAGGATCATTGCCGTGATTGCATAGTAAAAAGCATGATAAAGATCAGAGACTTGCATTGTCTTGGGACGAAACGATTTTGACGCATATTGAGCGGCTTCGTCGTATTGTCCCAACCAGAAAGCGGCGAAGAATCTGGTCAGACTCAACACCCGTACAATGGCATGCCTCTCTGCCTGTACGGCGTATTGAAATAGTTCTTCCTCGGTCTTCACTGGCAAGGCACACTCGAATACGAAGCCTTGGCAGTTGTCGATACCAAGCAATCGACTAATGGTCTGGTACAGTGCAGCAAGGGTGATGTTCAAGTTGACTTGCTGAAGCTGGATCATCATTGCCATTGACGATTGAATCTCCTGATACATTTGAGTAACTGGCGTTCCCGTGAAGAAGCATAGGCGATGGTACAAAAACCTGGATAGACAGGCGACGTCGACCTCGCCACCTAATAGACTTCTCTTTTCTAGTCCCCGAAGTTCTGGCAAGAGAGCTTCACAAACGTGGTTAAGACTGAGATCTAAGTGGGCCAGTTTTGGTTAAGAGTATTCTCACCTTGGAGGGGTTCTTTCAGTAGTCGGACATTGGTGATTGATCCCAGCTCAATCCTAGGAAGAACCAACCCTTGGGCAATGACCATCGACATTCTGCTGAGTTCGATAGCCCCGTCTATGTCAACAGGGAATTCACCAATGCCTTGGGTCAAAAAAAAGGCAAGACTCATCAACCCGTACGAACTTGCTGGGCAATAACCATACTGATTTGACATCGTGATGATTCTGCTTGACAACAGAGGAAGGTACTTGATATAACGCTTCAAATAGATGGGAGATAGCATTGGATAGGCTGCAAGCACGTGCATGAGTTCTTTGAATACCGTGTGAAAAGCAAGGGTAGATTGAAGTGCTCACTTAAGAACATGGCGAACGTCGCCATTATTTCGATCGCCCATAGTATTCTGCGATTCGTGATGTGGGGGGCGTTCATAAGACTTTCCTCTGTTAAACCTGCACAAGACATGAGTTGTTGGAGTGGACTACCGGAAAGTCACAGGCTTACCTCGAACAATAGCTTGAGCTGATGAGATATCTCCTCGAATCATTTCTTCGGTAATACAGTCGGCATTCTGGATGACACCTGTTCAGCACGTTCCATGAACAGGTAACTCAGACGTAAATGAAGTGATGCCTACCTCAGGAAGAGCCTCGTCAAGCTCACGGAGAACCTTAAAGCAAATAGCAGTGGCTTGATCCAGCTTGCCTGCTGAAGCCAAACTTCTGGTAGAAACAAAATTGCACTTCATCTTGTCGCCGACGCAAATGGCGTTCTCGAACACGGGGTTCAGGAAAGCATTCATCTTCTCGAGGTTGGACGGAACTGCAGACCCAAAACAAGATATGGCTGCAATTTCGTTCAGTCCCAGGCAAAGCTCGTAATTATTTACCCATCCATCCTCGTCGGGCTCCAAGAAGCGTAGACCTTCCTGAGCATACGCCATCGCGGACAAGAAGTCGTAATGGTCGATGGTTGTCTTGGATGCTTTCAGGTTCAGCGCTGGAGCGAGCGTGAGAAAGTGCCAGGAATCTATGTGAAACCAAAATCGTCTAGACTTGCCTGCAATGTTGGCACGTACATCTGCGCTGTATTCTTGTGATCTACCACGGTTTATTTGGCCTATTACAACAAGATCGTCGCTGCTCAGTCGATTTCTATTGAGAATGCCCGTGGCTGACACAAGTGCCATGCCTATTGTGCCATGACGCTCGCTCTGTTCCTCCTCTGTCATCATATTGTAGGATCCTTCTTGGATCTTGTCGTGCTATCAAATGATATATAGTTTAGGGGAGCAAGCTGAGACTAACTTTGCATACACAGACCACAGTCACTCACAGCAAATGAATATTCGCCATTCACCAAATTGATGATTCGCATGGCCACTGCCTGATCTAGCGTAGCCGCTGAGACGAGCTTCAGCAGAACTCCCGAACAAACTTTGAATCCGAAGCAAGACATTGTCTTCAGTGACTCGCGAACGTCAACTGGTAGATGCAGCAACCGTTCAGCCATCAGCTGAGCGACGTTATCATTCATTGGTATGCCTTGTATTGTCGAGATGTCCCATATCCATCGTTTCTCGGCGAGACTGTAGCTTATTACCGAAGTTTCCACAAGATTGTTAAGAAATGTTTTTATACTCAGCGGATTTCCCAGGCACTTTCTATGAATAACAGATGATAATGGGCGCGTCACGCGCACGGGAAGGTGCAAAGCCTGAGATATAAGTCGATTCGCGCTCTCTTCTAGGATTGGACCGACACTTATTGGCGTGACGAGGAGGTTTCGTGCTGCCGCGAAGAATTGAAGCAGATGGGGATAAAGAAGATGTGATGGGGTAGCTTGGTCATCCCGGTAGGTCCCGATGACCATGAAACATTGAGGATCATCGCCATTTAAATCTTCTATGTGGTCAAAATCTAAGAGCATGCTTGACAGTAAATCAAGACTTGATGCGGTAGAACAAGTGAGTCAGGACGAGTTGGAAAAGGGAATGCAATCAGTCAATCGCCCACAAACCTCTGCTGGTCAGCCCACTAGACACGATAATTTAACGAAATAGATCGCCAGTGAGGAATGAACATGATAAGTCAACGAAGTCGCCTAATCGACACAAGAATAGGCCTACCTGAATGTCGTCCATGAATATGAGCAACGGGTTTTCGCGGCTCGAAATGGCGTGGATCATCCTTCTGAACAAGTGTTGCCTTCGATTCGCCGCGTGCTGCAAGCCCAATGTTTCATCCACGCAATCGTCGTCCTGCACAACATTGTCGGGAAATGCATCGCCCCGGCTGTGTCCCTGTCTCTCGTCAAGGGACGTCAGGTCTTGGTCGCTGATTACCCGCCGTATGATGTGGGGAAACAACCCGGCCAAGCTCGGAAGCATATTGTTTAATACGACTATCGAAGATGGTCCTAGTTCATCCTCGAGCGTCGTGACGATGTGCTCTATATTCGCGTCATCCTGGTCCGTCTCCCTCCTCTGATCCACCATGGTCGCGAAAAATTGATTGAAGGCAGAGGTGATCGGGGCCAGCGGCTGCTGCTGTGAGGATCTATCGAACTTGAGACTGATTACGTTGTAGCCCCATCCAGTCATTGGAGCAGAAAGACTCTTGACTAGCAGGCTCTTGCCTGAGCCCGAGGGGCCACTGACAAGTACGAGTTCGTTTCGACTCTCGTCTCCTTCGGGTATACGCGCCACGACCTCCAGCAGAGCTCCCAGTTCCGCCTCTCTTCCAACTGCTTCCTCTGGGTACGTCAAATGCTGCGACGGCGCAGGGGGGAAGGGTCGCAGGAATATATCGGGCCAGCCTGAAATAAGCTTCAACTCTAGCAGCACATCCTCAAAGGACAGGAATGGGTTGTCAACCTCGTGCCTCGGTCTGAAAAGATCAGATATGAGGCTGCGAATAGAGCTCGGCGTATCATCATCAAATGGTACTCCGTGTATTGTACTATCGTTGTTCACCCTCCGTTTGGTCGTATGGCGCGACAGATCCGCGCCCATGTGTTCCGACGCCCCACTTTCCACACAGGCGTTCCCTGCATTCTGTCGAGAGAGGGGAGGCGTGCGTCCTCTGAAAAGGATCCTGTACAGGATCAATCCAATCGCGCAAAACCACTCCTCCGAGTTCATCGTCAGCAAGTCAACCCTCCTGCGTTCCAACTCGGGCCGGAGCTTGACGGCAAAAAGGGGGTTCGTCGCATTTATCCCATCCTCGTTGATCTCTTCAGCATCGCCGCTGATTGTGTTCTCGATAAAAACAGCAACATTCCCGTAGGCCACGTCCCCCGCTTCAAGTGCAGCGCTCCCCTCGTCATCCCTGCCGTCCTGCTGGGGCAGAGTTGTCGTGCACATTTGACGAAGACTGTCCAGCAGCATGTATGCCGCAGTCGTGGCACGCTCATTGTAAACCTGGCGTGCTGCAAGGCCGTCTTCTTCGACGGAAGCGCACATGTCGATGTACCTTTCGAGACTAATTGACGATATGATCGAGAAATCAGCCATGACTCCAGCGCTAGCGCAAGTCGCGGCGAAAGATCTCGACGGTGGTTAGGGCGGCAGGTCGGTTGGGGGTGGGGTCCACCGTCTTCGGCTCTTGACTTCCATCTTCAACCTTCCATCTTCCACCACTGCTGGCTCGCTGCCGCTGCCCCCGTATCGCCCGTACAATACCTATCTAACAGGAGTTGTCTTTATTTAGGGGCGAGTGGTCGCGTGGTCGCCCGTTCCGGAAAACCGAACTTCGCGTGGTGGAAATAGATCGAGTAAAATAAATTACGATAGACCGTAACCGCGGCATTAGGGGCTGGGTTCGTCCTGTTCGTAGATATGTTGTGATATCGGCACTGACAGAGAAACAAATAGGTACTCCGAGGTAGAGACTCGGTGGCAGTGGATATGGTCGCTCAGTGGCAGCAGATGTGGGGGCCGGAGGCTCGGCGGCAGGCAGTTGACGTGATGCGGGGCTCGGCAAAAGCATCTGCAGAGGAGCGAGCGTGATCTGGCGGGATCACCCAAACGCGAATCCACTCAATTGACTTTATCACAGCGGACTTTTATCTCGAAAAAAAGGGGCCACGCCTAAAAAAACCTTCCGACCAGACTTTTCGAGGCCGATCGAACATCATGGCGAGCGGCAATGAAGATCTACTGAGAGCAGGTAACCGAAACGAA
>JAAMXK010014716.1:0-14846 GCA_019693575.1 Thalassiosira oceanica | reverse complement strand
CCCTTCGCTTGCTTGTAGGTAGGGGGGGGGGGCGGTTCAAAAGGAAGGGGTGCCTGAAGTCTCCGTCGGTTTCAACTCAGACATCACGAAGAAAGTCAAGCGGAAGACGTTACCTATCTGTACATACGGCCCGACATCCGACATCCAGAGGAAGCAGAAGGTGGCGAACGAAGAGGCTACGGACCCCGGTCGTCAGGTGACAAGTAAGAAGAAGTGAGGCCTTGGCTGCCGCTCCCCATCAGGTCAAGTGCTCGTAGCCGCTCATCAGCGAAGGAACCAGGCAACGACGACTGTCCTCCAGCAGACAGGAGACAGAGCCGCAAGCGGCAAGCGCCAATCAGCGCCACGCGTTCGACGACGGCGCGACGGCGACCCGGCACTATCAGTTCATTTGGTCCCAGTCTCCGGAGTCTCCGGGCTATCACATATCAGCCCCGCCCATCACTATCTCACACGCACGCGGCACGCAACCTCGACTTCTCCTTGCAGACACACATCCGTATCCGTGAACCTCGTTCTACACAATGAGCTGTGTACCCGTTGCCGAAATTGACGTCATCGAAGCCTGCGCCAACTGCGGCAAGCAAGGGAGCGACACGGTCAAGCTCAAGGACTGCACGGCCTGCCGCCTCGTCAAGTACTGTGGCGTGGACTGCCAGAGGGCCCACCGCAAGCAGCACAAGAAGGCCTGCAAGCAGCGTGCAGCAGAGCTCAAGGACGAGCAGCTGTACAGTCGGGGACACGAGAGGCCGGAGGGTGACTTCTGCTCGATCTGTACCCTGCCCATTCCGTTACACATGATCGAGCATTCAGTTCTCAATGCATGCTGCATGAAGATGATTTGTAATGGATGTCATTTCGCTGCTCAGAAGAGAGGTCATGCCGGCTGTCCGTTTTGCAGATCACCCTTTCCAGGCAATGATGCTGATACGCTAGCAATGGTTATGACACGGGTGGGAAAGAAGGATCCAGATGCGATCGACTATCTTGCCCATAAATACTTCCACGGAGAGCTTGGTTTGCAAAAGGACATGCAAAAGGCAAACGAACTGTGGGCAGAGGCCGCTGAGCTTGGTTTTATTGCAGCTGTCTCCAGCCTTGGAAGTGCTCATTACCGTGGGGATGGAGTTCAACAGGATATGGCAGAGGGCGCTGAATTCTACAAAAAGGCGGCCATGCAAGGACACGTTGAGAGTAGGCACAATCTTGGCTGTTATGAGTGGCATAGGGGGAACTATGGCCGCGCACTGAGGCACTTTCTGATCTCAGCAAAGATGGGGTACGTGGGTTCGCTTGAGACAATCAAGAGTGCATTCAAGGTAGGGCTTGCAACGAAAGAGCAGTACGCCGAGGCACTGAAGGGATACCAAGACGCATTGGAGGAAATGAAGAGTCAAGATAGAGATGAAGCCATGTCATTCATGCGAGCCAAAGGCTGGCGACATGATTAATAGCTAAGAGCCCCCTGGAAAAATTGAAAATTGCCGTAACGGATAAAGAGTGAGTTCATTGTGCTGTAGAGCTTGATTTGGTAATGCACGCTTGGCGTCAAGCCAGACGGACGGTGTGTGGACACGGCGGCCACGTTGACGTTGCGGGCACAGGTTGCACGGTGCCAATCTTGTCAGCTCGTCAACATCTTAATCATTAAAGGTGAATGACGACCTTGGTGCTTGCTCCTGGCCCTGCTTCAAAACCTTCTTTCAGAGTTGCGGCTGCGTTCTTTTGAATCCCCCTCCCTCCTCCTCCTTTTCCTCGCGGCCATCGCTGAGCCTCCCCACAGCCCACAGCGCCGTGGTACCCTCCGCTGCCGCACCCAACACACGGCATACGTGCAAGTCAGCCCCGCCACTGCAGAGAGGTCCGGAGACGTCGCTGTCTCAGCCCTCCACAACGAGGCGATGAAGGCCGACTCCGACGGGGCGCTGCACCGTCTGAACGTGTCGTCCTCTCCAATCCGGCTTTGGGACCCCGGAGTGATCGCGCCCGCAAATTGGTCCACCTTGGCCGGACTCGACAAGCCAATGTGGGCCGTTGGGGAGAGACTGCCACCGAGCCGCACTCTCCAACCGCCCTTAGATTACCAGCCCCGTGATGCCCGCGGCGCAAACTAACTTGACGGATGTTGTATTTGCGCACCAGGCGACTGTACTTGCAAGCTCTCTAAGTGCTTTCGGGTGGTCGGGTACGTAGCCTCTTTAGCTTGTGCCCACGCTTCCTCGACGCAACCGTCCCCTCGTCTCCCCACCCCCCAGCGGAATCCCTGTCATCAGGTGTGCCCCTCCCTGGCCGAGGAAGAGGTCGCCACGGACGAGTTTTCAAATGCCGTGTGCTTCGTCCGGGCTTGGACCAGTAAGGCAGTCCTAGGATCCATTCGGACCGCTCTCCTAGGCACCGCGCCGCCGCCCCCCATCGGGACGCCCCCTCGACGCGACGGCAGGGGAGTCGCGGGGACTTCGCGGCCGCCATCCTTGGCACACCAGCGCGCCTCTCCGCCGAGCCGATCATTGGCGAGGACGAAACATCAGGCTCCTTGTCCTGGACCTCCGCCCCCTCCTTGCCTGCCGCCGATATGCTCCTCCATCGCCGTCACCCCGGCTGCTTTGCCACTCAATGGGGCGATTGGGAGGGTCGACTTCTGACCAACCCCGCCCGTTCCCCTTTCTGTTTGTCACCCTCTCGTGCGTCTAGACGTTCCCCGCCGTCCCGCGATGGGAGAACCCTGCGCTTTCTCGCTCGGAGTGTCCTCAAGGGATGCCCCCCCCACGGGACTTGCCTGCACTGCCGTCGGGCGCGGCATGGCGGACCTCGCGCCACAGAGCAGAGGCCGTCGTCCGAAACCCTTCGACGCCTTGCGCGCCTATCGTCCGACGCCCTTCACGCACCTCAATCAAACTTCAAACCACAAGACACCCGCTGCTGCCGCTGGGACTTGAGGGAACCTTTCTCGGCCCTCGTCACGATGCTCCCCCCCCAGTCGGCTTGACAATCGGCTGGCGGCAGAAGACGGTTCCGTTCTTCCCTCCGCGGCTATCGATATCACAGTAACGACGGCCTTTTGGTTCCCGTCCGGTCTAGTCCGTCAGCAACGTCCGATCGGACGACTCCAGGACGCGGTGTGGTCATCATCAACCGACGCCCTCGTCGCCAATTGGACGATCTGATCCCGCCGTGCCTCTCGGCGTATCGTCCCTCGTGGCCATCTACGAGGGCATCTCGTCGAACGTCCGCCTGGTCAAGCCTTACATGACGTCTGAGCCTTGCTAGAAGATCGGGCTGACGCCGATTCCGGGTGTTCTCATCGAGCTGTCGGAGCCCCCCCCCCTCACCTCAGGGCCGCCCTTGTTGTCTCCCACCACCCACCACCCACCACTCCTTGGCCGCGGACCTCAGCCCCGCTCGGCTTCGCTACCCCGACGCGTTCGCGCCCGCGAATCGGTCCACCGCGGCTGGACAACACGCCACCGTGGGCCGTGTGGGGAGACTCCCCAGTGCCAGTGTGCCGCACTCTCCAACCGCCCATCGATTGATGCTCGCGGCGCAAACCGAGCTGACGGGCGCACCTGGGACTGTACTTGCAAGCTCACTCTGTGCCTTCGGGGTGATTGGGTGCACTGTGCCTCTTTAGCTTGTGCCCGCGCCTCCACGACGCGACCATCCCCTGCCCCCCCCTGCTCGGACTGCGACGACTGCCGCTGCAACGTCGGGACGTCGCTGACGCTCGTCGAACTGTGCCTTTGTTGGCCAGCCTGCGGGACGACGAGCGCTCAACAAGGCCTGGGCAGTTACAGCCGCCGCCCAGACAGGTCACCGCCCGCTGTTAAGCCGTCGATCCCCTGCGACCTCTCAGGCTCGAGCCTGTGGTGCAAGTGCAAGGCGGGTGTCGCGTGGGCGACGGCTCTGCACCCTCCAAAAGGTGCCGGAACGTCCCGATCGCCAGTAGCAGTCGGGCGACGACGGCTGTGCTGCCTGCGCCTCCTCCTCAACGGTCCGCGTTCGGGGCCGGCGTCTGCCCTGCCGTCTGCGCCCTTGTCGTCTCATCACTGATCCTCTGATGAGGAAGCAAAGGAGGCAAGGAGGCGAGAGAGGGCAGGGAAGAAGAGAGGGGAAGAGACCTGTCCGTGAAGAACCGTGGAACGAAGTCGAAAGTCTCCGATCGGTTTCAACGAAGTCTCCGATCGGTTTCAACTCAGACATCACGAAGCATCACGATGCGGATGCGGCGCGGAGAAGAAGACGACGCCGATGGTTCAGCGGAAGACGTTCCCACCCGGCCCTTGTCTTGCCAGATCGATCCAGAAGCCAGAAGGTGGCGAACGACGCACGGACCCCGGTCTCAGGTGACAAGTAAGAAGTGAGGACTTGGCTGCCGCTCAGAAATGCAGGAGCCGAGGCCGAGGCCGAGGGCCAGGGCCACCACGCTACAGCATCATTCTTCGTCTGCCAGGACTATGCTCAGATGGACTTCCTCGAAAGTCCCGCCATGCAGCAACCAGCGCAACTCGGGCCGCCTCTGCACCTGCTCTCTCTTTCTTACACGTCTGACAGCTCTTTTTGTGCTTTCGAAAATCACAGGCACTCTATCTCCACACGCACGTGCATCATCTCCTCCCAGGGGACGTGAACGTGAACCTCCATCATGAGCTGCGTGCCCGTGGGTCGCGAGAGTGGCAGCTGCGAAGCCTGCGCCAACTGCGGCAAGCAAGGGAGCGACATCGTCAAGCTCAAGAGCTGCACGGCCTGCCGCCTCGTCAAGTACTGCGGCGTGGACTGCCAGAGGGCCCACCGCAAGCAGCACAAGAAGGCATGCAAGAAGCGAGCTATAGAGCACAAGGACGAGCAGCTGTACGGTCAGGGGCACGAGAGGCCGGAGGGGGACTTCTGCCCAATCTGTACCCTGCCGATTCCGTTATCGATGGCTGATCATTCAGTTTTCAACGTATGCTGCATGAAGAGCATTTGCAAAGGCTGTGATTTTGCTGCCAAGAAAAGAGGCATGTTTGACTGTCCGTTTTGCAGAACACGATATCCAGACAACGATGCTGATGTGCTGGCAATGGTTCAGACACGAGTAGCAAAGAAGGACCCATTTGGGATCGACTATCTTGGTCAACAATATTTGTTTGGAGAGCTTGGGTTGCAAAAGGACGCGCGAAAGGCAGTCAAATTATGGTCTGAGGCTGCAGGACTTGGTTGCACGAAAGCACTCTTCAGCCTTGGAAATGCGTATGAATCTGGGAATGGAGTTGAACAGGACATGGCAAAGGCTGCCGAGTTCTACACAAAAGCGGCCATGCAAGGACACGCTGAGAGCAGGTACAATCTTGGCTATCTTGAGGCACACGGGGGAAACTACGACCGTGCAGTAAGACACTTCCTGATCTCAGCGAAGATGGGGCACAAGGAGTCACTTGAGAATATCAAGAGGATGTTTATGAAGGGGCTTGCAACAAAGGAGCAGTACGCAGAGGCTCTGAAAGGATACCAAGACGCCGTGGAGGAAATGAAGAGCCACGACAGGGACGAAGCGAAGAGACTCGGGGTCTAGAAAGAAATCGATTGTTGCATTTCAATGAATAGAGAGTCCGGAGGGATATGTATGGGGGTTGCAGTATGGGTTGTCAGGTAGAGGGAGCAGAGAGAGATTAACAAATTATCGAAAGGCAGTCTAGCTGATTGAAGCTGTATCATTAGTATTTCACTATAGCAATTTTGGATTAATATCTCCATCGCCATGGATACTCTCTCGATCGAATGGCGCCGCTGACTTGATTCTCCTCTGCGGCACTTTGACTCAGAGGCATTCTGGGTTCCTGCGGGCATCTCAGGCGGATGATTCAGACACCGGGTAGAAAATGAGGACCATAATGCGATCAAGCTCTGGGGGGCGTCTGCGGGACGTGGAAAATCTGCCACTCGCCTGAGAGCTCTCAAGTCTCCCCAGCCCCGTAGCCCACCTTTCGATGATTCAGGCACCTGGTAGAAAACAAGGACCAAGAGGCGAAAAATGCTCTGGGAACAAGTTATTCGCTGAACGTGGGAGTTAGTTTCGCCACCCGCCAAAAGGCTCCCCGGCCCCTCCTCCTCCAGAATCAGAGCTGACAGGGGAGGCCCAGGGACCGTAGAGTGAATGTGAGACCATCCGCAACGAGGCCCAACTCGATCGCCGCCAAGATTGTACGGACGGGGGCAGGACGACTGGGTGGCATCGTCTTTCGGGAGCATTTTCTGGCCGCCGAGTGCTTCGCCGGCACGGGATCGACATGAATTGGGCGTGACGCGCTTGTGGCCCCACCGCCACCTCGTAATATCTCGTCCCCCATCTACCCGTCCATCTAGTTGAAAGTTCGCGACCTGATGCCCAGACCGGCGCCACCTCTGGCCCTCTAGGTGCTGGTCCCCTCCTCATCTACCCACCCTGGCAATCTCGCACAGCTCCTAGACCACCAACCAAGCCTTCTCAACCTCGGCGCGATCGCGATCACGCTCACGGAACGATTCAACGCGGCCGAACCCGACGGAGAAAGCTCGTGCCTGACGCCACCATGGGCCGAATTGGAAGGAAGGAGACTCACCATGGAATCGATCTCCTTCCAACCCCCCTTGATAATCCGTGCCCCGACCAATGACAGGGAGCGGACAGGCCCTGTCCTTCTCTCCCGGCACTCCCGACCCGGTAGGATTCATGGTCACGACGACGCCGCCCTTGCGCGCGCAGGAGCTGGTTTCGAGGGGCCGCCCGTTTCTTCCCGCCCGGTACCCTTCCGGGGATCTCGTCGTTTTGCGTCCCTCTCTTACACCGTCGAGCCCCGGCCGATGTCGCGCGCGACGGTTCTGCTCTTCATTTTCAGGCATTGGCACCCTTCCTCCGAGGAGGCGCCGTCGGGTGTGCGAAAAAGGCGGTGCCCCCTCCTCGGCGGTCCGAGTTCGGTTCGGCGTCTGCCCTCCCCACGCGGAGGCTACCGACGGCTACGGCGCGGTCGGGGGCGCCGGAATCCGGGTGGTTGACGGTGTTGGCGTACGCGGGCAACGCGATGTCGGCCCCGTCTTTAATCCCCCCGCACGTTCTGTCTAACCCCTCCCTGGGAGACACCATGCGGAGTGCCTCTCCACGGATGGAAATTCCCGAAGACGGTCATTGGCGAGCATGAAGCATGAGGCTCCTCGTCCCGGACCTACGCCCCCCTTCTTTCCGCCGTGGGCTCTCGGGAGGATGTTACTTACAGCGTCCGAGACATCTCTGCTGCTGCCCGGGCATCGAGGCTCCTCGCTTCGGACCTTCGACCCTCTTCCGTCCGCCGCGAGCTCTCCATCGCCCGAGACCCTCTCTTCCGCCGCTCTGCTCATCCATCGCCGCAACCCCGGCTGCCTCGCCGCTCAATGACGATCTCAGATCGAGCCCCTTTCTTTCTTCGCTGTCCGCCTCAGTCGTTCTCTCGTCGTGTGTCGAGGATCTTCTCCGCGCGTCCCGCGATGGAAGAACCCTTCGCCTGCGCTGTCGACGCCCGGAAGACTGTCATCGGGGTGCCGGCCACCCGTCGTTGTACCGCCAGTCCCCCTGGCCCTGATGCTCCGAGGGGACGGGCGTGGCGCGGCAGACCTCGCTGCATCAAGACTGGCGACTATGGGGACTGGCGACAGAGGCCTGTACCCGTGCAGGCGGGATTTAGGATTTAGCGAGGGACCGAGCGAGGAAGCGAGGAAGGGACCGCGAGCCCGCGAGGAAGAGGATCCACAACGAAGTCTCTGTCGGTTTCAACTCAGACATCACGAGAGCAGGGAGCGAGAACAGACCGACTCTGTGTGACTGGATCCCCCGCTCAGGAAGGTAAGGAAGCAAGGCAACGACTGTAGCCCATAGACAGAAGACAGAGCCGCAAGCGCCAATTATTGCCACGCGTTCTGCGACGGCGCGACGGCGACCCGGAACTGTCCGTTCATTCGAGTCTCTCCAGGACATCAGCCCGCCCATCACTATCTCACGCACGCGATCCTACCCGTTCAACCTCTGTTCTGCTTCGCCTTCTTCTGTGGGCTGATTGGAGCTGGGGGCGCTGATGGCACTGGAGGACTTGAGGAGCACCTCCGTTAAGATTCCACCTCCCATTCCTCGTTAAGATTCCAAAGCAGGGCTTGATCCTCGGCTGTCGTCGGTGAGTCGTAAGTGCCGTGAGTCGCCAAGGCGATCTCACAACCAACAGCCCACAAATTATCTCACACGCAAGCACACCCTCCTTTGCTCCACCGCCGTCTCCGGAACACAAGGACGCCAACATCTATTCTGAGTGCGACGGCGACCCGGAACTGTCAGTTCATTTGAGATCTCTTCGGGCTAGCAGATATCACGCGGTACTGCTTTAGAGTACAAATCCGTAAACCTCATGTTTGACGCATCAACGTTCTCCCTTCAGGACACACATTAATCAACCTCGTTTCGCAATGAGCTGTGTACCCGTTGCCGAGGTGGACGTCATCGAAGCCTGCGCCAACTGCGGCAAGCAAGGGAGCGACACCGTCAAGCTCAAAAACTGCACGGCCTGCCGCCTCGTCAAGTACTGCGGCGTGGACTGCCAGAGGGCCCACCGCAAGCAGCACAAGAAGGCATGCAAGCAGCGGGCAGCCGAGCTCAAGGACGAGCAGCTGTACGGTCAGGGGCACGAGAGGATGGAGGGGGACTTCTGCCCGATCTGCTCTTTGCCGATTCCGTTACCAATGTATCACCATTCAGGCTTTAACGTCTGCTGCATGAAATTGATTTGCTATGGCTGCAATATGGCTTCCCAGACACGAGGCATGCATGACTGCCCGTTTTGCAGAACGCCCTATCCAGACAATGATGCTGATGTGCGGGCAATGATTCAGAAACGGGTGTCGAAGAAAGATCCGGAAGGGATCAACTTCCTGGCGCAAAAGTACTACTACGGAGACCTTGGGTTGCAAAAGGATATGCAGAAGGCAGTCAAACTATACGCAGATGCGGCGGAGCTTGGTTCTATTGAAGCACTTTACGATCTTGGAAATTCGTATTACTTTGGAAATGGGGTTGAACAGGACGAGAAGAAGGCCGTTCAGTTCTGGTCAAAGGCGGCAATGCAAGGACATGTCCTCGCTCGTAACCATCTTGGCTGCTATGAGATGGAGAAACGGAACAACGACCGCGGAGTGAGGCACTTCCTGATCTCAGCGAAGATGGGGCTCAAGGAATCAGTTGAGAATATCAAGAGGGCATTGGGAGGAGGGCAAGCAACAAAAGAGCAGTTCACAGAGGCACTGAAAGGATACCAAGACGCCGTGGCGGGAATGAAGAGTCATGACAGGGATGAAGCCAAGAGACGTCGCGATAGAAAGAAGTAAATGTTGCCGTGGAAGGAGTAGAGGGTCCGAAGACAGAAGAAACAAAGTCGCGACAGCAGACGCTGCAATACATTGCAGTCAAACGTTACTATGGTGGTTGGTCATTGGACGATAATCATATTCTAGTACATACCAATTCAACATACCGACTTACCTACCATACCCTTGCCAAAAAATGATGCCGATAATCTCCCAATGGTTCAGGCACGGGCAGAAAAGAAGGATCCTGAAGCGATTTTCTTTCTAGGGCAAAAGTACTTCCATGGAATCTTTGGATTACAAAAGGACGCGCGAAAGGGAGTGGAACTGTACACAGAGGCTGCGGAGCTTTGATCGGTTGGAGCACTCTTCAGCCTAAGCGTTGCGTATCTATGGAACTGCGAAGGGGGTTCAAGAGGACAAGGCAAAGGCTGCTGAGTTCTACACGAAAGCTGCCTTGCAAGGATGTGTCATGAGCAGGCACAATCTTGGCGCTTGTGAGGTTTGGAAGAGGAACTACGATCGCGCAGCGAGACACTTCCTGATCTCGGCGAAGATGGGATACGAGGATCCAGTTGACAGAATCAATCATTTGTTGATGAGAGGGGATGCAGCGAAAGGGCAGTTTGTTTAGGCACTGAAAGTATGCCAAGACGTTGTGGAGAAAATGAAGAGCCACGGCAGGGATGAAGCCAAGAAACTTGGAGACTGAAAATAATTTAGCCGCGAACGAAATAGATTTGCGAGAATTAAGCCCGCCCTCATACAGGCCAGCGAGGCGCATTAGGAAGCAGGAGAGGTCGTGCGGTCGTCAGAAGAATACACACTTGTGACGCCGCTATCCTCGATCGTTCCTCAAGTCCCCCATCACTCCGTCGACTGCTGCTGCGTCGCCCAGGACGTCGCTGAAGCTCACCCCGCCGAACTCGCGTTTAACGTCAACCAGAGGCTCCTGCGGGATGACGAGCCCATCGTTCCCTGTCCTCGAGCTGCGGCTTCTCGGTATGCCCAGCGTCGGCTGCATCGCCGCGTCGAGGTGGTCCGTCTTGCCGAGGTTGTCGAGCCCCGCAAGGCCCTGGCAGGTACCACCGCCCGAAGAATAGGATCTCGGACAAGCCCCTCTTTGTTACCGTCGAGTCCCCCGCGACCCCCACCGGCTCAAGTTTGAGGTTCAAGACCAGGCGGCGGGCGACGGCTCTGATTTCCGGTGCCCGGTACCCCCAACGAATTCCCTGCCGTCAAGTGTGCCCTTCCCCGGCCGCGGAAGAAGGTGGTCGCTGGGGACGAGCACTCGAATGCCGTGGGCTTCGTCCGCGCTTGCCAGTAACGGCTGTCCTCGGATCCTTTCGGACCGCTCTCTCCATTCGGATCGCTCCCCTCCTCTCTTCTCCCCTCGCGCCGCTCCCCCCCGGGGCGTCGCTCGCCCCCGGACAGAGGAACTCCTCCGTCCGCTCGACGGCAGGGAGTCGCGGGGAGACTTTGCGGCCGTCATCCTTGGCACACCAGGGCGCGGCGTGACGGCGTACCTCTCCGTGGATGGATATTTCCCAGGCCGGTCATGGCGAGGTCGAAGCATCGGCACTCCTCGTCTGGACCTCCGCCCCTTCCCTCCGCGAGCTCATTTCACAGCGTCCGAGACGTCTCTGCTGCTGCCTTGCCACTGCCGAATGCCTTGCCACTCAATGACGATGGGCTATGGGATCGACCCCTCCGAGTCTTCTTGACGTCCGCCTCGCACGGTCATTGCTCGGCCTTAGGCCGCATTCCCCGGAATCTTCTCCTGCGCCCGTCCGCTTGCTCGTCTCCCCGCAGGAATGCAGGTGCAGGGGTGATGGCGACGGTCGTTGGTTCCGCTACAGGAGGCGATGGACTTCCTTCTTCCTTCCGTTCTTTTGAAGAGCCAGGGGAGGTATCGTAAGAGGTAAGGTAGGAGGAACGAAGTCTCCGATCGGTTTCAACCTGTTTCAACTCAGACATCACGAAGCACCGAAGCATCACGATGCGGAGAAGAAGACGACCCGATTGGTTCAGCGGAAGAGTTCCCACCCGGCCCTTGTCTTGCCAGATCGATCCAGAAGCCGGAAGGTGGCGAACGACGCACGGACCCCGGTCTCAGGTGACAAGTAAGAAGTGAGGACTTGGCTGCCGCTCAGAAATGCAGGAGCCGAGGCCGAGAGCCAGGGCCACCACGCCACATGGCGGCTCAGCGTCTGCCAGGACTGATGGCGGCTCAAATGTACTTCCTCGAGTCCCGCCGTGCAACGACCGGTGGCAGCGCAACTAGGGCCGTCGTCGCACCTGCTCTCTCTTTCTTACACGTCTGACAGCTCTTTTTGTGCTTTCGAATTCGAATATCGCAGGCATCTCTGTCTCGCAGCATCATCTCGTCCCAACGGACGTGAATCTCCATCATGAGCTGCGTGCCTGTGGATCGCGAGAGAGGAAGTTGCGAAGCCTGCGCCAACTGCGGCAAGCAAGGGAGCGACACCGTCAGGCTCAGGAACTGCACGGCCTGCCGCCTCGTCAAGTACTGCAGCGTGGACTGCCAGAGGGCCCACCGCAAGCGGCACAAGAAGGCGTGCAAGCAGCGCGCGGCAGAGCTCGTGGACGAGCAGCTGTACAGCCAGGGGCACGAGAGGCCGGAGGGGGACTTCTGTCCGATCTGCACTCTGCCGATTCCGTCACCAATGGAGGATCATTCATCGATCAACGTTTGCTGCATGAAAAGGATCTGTGGTGGCTGTGCTGTGGCTGCCCAGAAGAGAGGCATGTTCGACTGTGCGTTTTGCAGGACATCCTATAAAGGCAATGATGCTGATAAGCTGGCAATGGTTCAGGCACGGGTGGGAAAGAAGGATCCGGTTGCGATCAACTTCCTGGGGGAACAATACTTCTATGGAAAGCTTGGGTTGCAAAAGGATACGCCAAGAGCAGTCGAATTGTATACCGAGGCTGCAGAGCTTGGTTCCATTAAAGCACTCTACAGCCTTGGAGCTGCGTATGACAATGGGGAGGGAGTTCAACAGGATGACGCAAAGGCTGTCGAATTCTTCACAAAGGCGGCCATGCAAGGACATGCTGAGAGCAGGCACAATCTTGGCTGCTTCGAGTGGGAGAAGGGGAACTACGACCGCGCAGTGAAACACTTCCTCATCTCCGCGAAAATGGGGGACAAGGAATCAGTTGAGAATATCAAGAAGATTTTCATGGCAGGGCTTGCAACAAAGGAGCAGTACGCAGAGGCACTTAAAGGATACCAAGACGCCATGGAGGATATGAAGAGTCACGACAGGGATGAAGCCATGAGAC
The DNA here is from genome assembly GCA_019693575.1 of Thalassiosira oceanica. NCBI lineage: Eukaryota > Bacillariophyta > Thalassiosirophyceae > Thalassiosirales > Thalassiosiraceae > Thalassiosira > Thalassiosira oceanica. Next base: position 2,204 of record JAAMXK010014716.1, on the reverse strand, counting down.
TTGGAGACTAAAAAAGAAATTATTCGTTAAAGAAATAGATCGAAGAGAGTGTTACCAGCGAGGAATTCTTTGGCATTGCACTACCGAAGTGCATCAATATCTTTTCACTTCACATAAACCTTGAATTATTCTCCTGCATTGACTGCTGCTGCATCGCCCAGGACGTTGCTGAAGCTCGCCCCGTCGAACTTGCGTCGAACGTCAACCTGAGGCTCCTGCGGAATGACGAGCCTGTCGGTCCCTGTCCTCGAGCTGCGGCTTTTCGGTATGCCAAGCGTTGGCGTGCCGAGGTTGCCAGTCTTGCCGAGGTTGTCTAGCCCCGCGAGACCCCACGGTTACCGCCGGTCTCGGGCGAGCCCAAATAGGGTCTCGGGCGAGCCCCGTTGTTATCGACCCCAACCTGCTGTTGCAAACCTGCTGTTACACAGAATGGTCCCGGCTCCACCGGGACGCCCCTCGCCCCCGGACTTCCTTGCAAGCCTGTGGGCCGCTCCGCTCGTCCGACTGAGGGAGGTCCTTGGCACACCAGCGTGCCTCTCCGCCGAGCCGGTCATTGGCGAGAACGAAGCATGGGGCGCTCCTCGTCCTGGACCTCCGCCGCCGCTCTGCTCCTCCATCGCCGTCACCCCGGCTGTTTTGCCACTCAATGAGGCGATTTGGGGGTCGCCTTCAGATCAAACCCGCCCATTCCCCTTTCAGATTGTCACCCTCTCGATCTCGTGCTTCTAGGTGTTCCCCGCCGTCTTGCGATGGGAGGACCCGGCGCTTTCTCGCTCGGAGTGTCCTCCGGCGGGACTTGGCGGCACTGTCGTCGGGCGCGGCGGCGGCGGATACCGGACCTCGCGCCAAAGGGCAGAGGCCGTCGTCTGACACCCTTCACGCACCTCACTCTCACGCACCTCACTCAACGCTTCAAACCACACGACACCCGCTGCTGCCGCTGAGACTTGAGGGAACCTTTCTTGGACCCTCGTCACGATGCTCCCCCCCAGTCGGCTTTTCGGGTCGGCGTCTGCCCTCCCCACGCGGAGGCCACCAAGGACGATGGCGCTGCCGGGGGCGCCGGGGTCCGGGGAGGGTTTGGCTGACGGTGTCGGCGTACGCGGGCAACGCGATGTCGGCCCCGTCTTGAACTCGCCCCCCGGACCGCCCGCGCGCTCCGCACGTTCCGTCTCATCCCTCTCCTGGGAGACACCATGCGGAGTGCCTCTCCTCAGATGGACATGCCCGAGGTCGGTCATTGGCAAGCACGAGGCATCGAGGCTCCTCGTCCAGGACCTACGCCCTCCTTCCGTCCGCCGCGAGCTCTCGGGAGGATGTTACTTACGGCGTCCGAGACCTCTCTTGTTGCCTATCGCCGCTCTGCTCTGCTCACCACCCCGGCTGCCTCGCCACTCAATGACGATCTCTGATCGAGTCCATTTCTTTCTCTTCGCTGTCCGCCTCAGTCATTCTCTTGTCGGTGTCGAGGATCTTCTCCGCGCGTCCCGCCGCGCCGGCGCTGTCTCGACGCTCGGAGCACGGACAGAGCACGGACAGGTCCTCGAAGGCTCTCGCGGGACGGCGGCCACGCGTCGTTGTACCTCCAGTACCCCTGGCCCTGATGCGCCGAGAGGACGGCGTGGCGCGGCAGACGGGGCAACAGAGGCCTCCCGACGGCGACGAGGACTCGACCTTCAACGAAGTCTCCGTCGGTTTCAACTCAGACATCACGAAAGCAGAGGAGCGAGGAGGCGAGGCGAGGAGTGGGAGGGCGAAGGAGCGAGGAGGAGAGTTCTCGCCTGTGTGTGTTGAGCAAGATTGAGAAACTGGTCCCCCGCTCAGGAAGGAAGCAAGGCAACGACTGAAGCCAAGCAGCGCAGACAGAAGATAGAGCCGCAAGCGCCAAGCAGCGCCGCGCGTTCGGTGACGGCGCGACGACAACCCGGAACTGTCAGTTAATTGGTCCCAGCCCCGCCCATCACATCACTATCTCACACGCACGTGGTACGGATCTTCTAATAGTAGCGGATCCTCCAGTAGAGTACAAACCCGTCAACCTCTATGTTTACAGAAGACATCATCCTTATCCTTGCAGGACACACATCCGTCAACCTCGCTCTACACAATGAGCTGCGTGCCCGTGGATTGCGAGAGTGACAGTTGCGAAGCCTGCGCCAACTGCGGCAAGCAAGGGAGCGACACCGTCAAGCTCAAGAGCTGCA
>JAAMXK010014654.1:0-10602 GCA_019693575.1 Thalassiosira oceanica | reverse complement strand
CCCCTCCCGCCGGGAACGACGGCGCCGCGGCGTCGCACTGCCTCGAGAACAGCAGTATCTCCCTGTAGAGCTCCCTGGTCCCCTCTCGCACCTCCTTCGACCGGGCCCGGCTCGACGTCAGGCGGTAAAGCCTCGTCGGCGAGACCATGTACCCGGCCAGCTTGTCGGACCACCTCTCGTCGAGGAGGCGGCAGTCGGCGTCGTTGAGGATCGACGAGGACTCGTCCCCCGAGAGGCAAACGTCCTCGGCCGCGGCCCGGCGGGGGTGGAGGGTGTCGTCCTCGTCGTCTTCCCCGCCGCCTCCGTCCGACGACTTCTTGGCGTTCTCCTCCTCCTCCTTTTTGTAAGCGGCGAACTCCTCCCTGGCACTCTTCAGCGGGAACAGCTCGTACGCGACCGTGACGTCCGTGTCCTTGATCGAGTCGATCGCCTCGTCCTGCTTGACGTAGAACTTCCACACCTTGTCGTTGAGGACGTCGCAGAGCGCGACGTCCTCCTCGGCCAGGCCGGGGGCGCCGTAGCACTCCCTGGCGAGGTCGACGACCTTCGAGCGGAGCGCGACGACGGTCGAGTTCTTCCCGAGCGTCACCGTGAACGCTTTCCTCTCGCCCTCGAGGGGGACGAACGTCACCCTCATCGTCCGGTCGGTGCTCCCCGGTATGGGTATGGGGACGCTGAGGGACATGCTCGGGTCGAACGTCGTGCTCGTCACCGGGACACTCGAAACTGCTCGAGGATGCGGCTGTCCTCCCTCATCAGGTGGGTGCCCGCTGTCCGACTCGCCGGGCTTCTCGACGTCTCCGCCGGACGTTCGATTTTGTGTGTGTGTGTGTGTAGTGTGTAGTACCTATCGTTGACTTCAATGTCATAAATTAGAGAGAAGTCATACATACACAGTCATTACATGACTTCGCCCTCCCCCCTTTGAACACGAACTGGGGTGCCCTACTCGCAACAAGCGCTCCTGCTTGTAGGTAGGGTCCCCAGACCCCAGTTCAAAAGGGGTGACTCTTCTCAGGAAAGTTCAGTCCATACCCCCCGGTAGAAACTCTCTATGTAGTTAGCTATGTACGTACGTACCCGTGATGGGTAGGCAGGGACAGCGATCGCGTCGAGGAAGAATCGGACAGCACCATGACCGTGACGGATGGTTGTACAGGGCAAGGAAGAAGCTCATGTACCAAACTAGCCAGAGTCAAGTGGGCATCAACATGGGCGTCCGGGACTGTCCCACAGCAAGCGTCCGCCCTAAGAACTCGGGCGGCGACAAGCCGGCCGGGCAGGCCGGCGACGTGGGGGGGGAGGCCGCTGTAGCCGAGCCGGCACGCGACGGCGCGAACGCACCGGCGAAGGCCCCCTCCGCCGTCGCTCCGAGGAAGACGCCGCCGACCGTCCCCGAGCCGCCCCCGAGCGCGACGAGGAAGCTGGAGACAGCGGCGGCTGGCTATGCATATGGGAAGCCGCCCGCCGCTCCGGTCGCGAGGGAGCCAGCTCACAGGGCGCCATGGAACCCTGTCAGGATGAGGAATGAGACTGAGCAGGATCGCGTCGATCGGCTCAGCAGCATCGACTTCGTCAGGATGAGGAAGGAGACGGCGGCGAAGGAGAAGGCGACCGCCGCCGAGCCGCCCGTTAGCGCGACGAGGAAGCTGGTGACAGTTGCCGGCCGGAAGCCGCCCGCCGCTCCGGTCGCGAGGGAGACAGCGCACAGGGCGCCGTGGAACCCCATCAGGTTGAGGAAGGAGACGGTGGCGAAGGAGGAAAAGAGGGCGCCGCTCATCGCGAAGAGCGTGGTACCAAGTGAAGTTGCGCTGACGATGGAAGAAGGTAGTGTTGGACGACGCCAAAACAATGAAGATAAGCAGTGGGACGCGCGCTTCAAGGAGCTTGTCAATCACAGATCGGAGCACGGCGACTGTGATGTTCCACGGAGGCAAGGAAAGCTAGGAACGTGGGTGAGCACTCAGCGAACAGCCTACAAGGCTGATTCGCTTGCGCAGGATCGCGTCGATCGGCTCAATAGCATCGGCTTCAAGTGGACATTGGCGAGCCCGACAGTGCCATGGGAGACAAGATTTGATGAGCTAGTCCAATACAAGGCAAATCACGGCGACTGCAACATTCCAGCGAGCCAGGGACAGCTTGGAAAATGGGTACGCCGTCAGCGTACATCCTACACGGCCGGTTCGCTTGCGCAGGATCAAATCGATCGGCTCAACAGCATCGGCTTCAAGTGGACATTGGCGAGCCCAACAGTGCCCTGGGAAACTCGATTTGATGAGCTAATTCAGCATAAGGCAAAACATGGCGATTGCAATGTTCCGAGGAATCAGGGACAGCTAGGAACGTGGGTAAGCAATCAGCGTGTCGCCTACAAGAAGAACAAGCTATTGCAGGACCGCCTCGACCGTCTCAATGACATTGGCTTTGACTGGACGCCGCCAATGTTGCGTCCAAGGAAGAGAGAAGCTCTTTCAAGTACACAGGAGCAGTCGTTGATGAGAAATGAAAGCGTATCATTGCTCGGCACAAATGTGGCGTTGGGAGGCGACATGCCGGCCGGCGATGTGTGGGATGAGGCTGCCGTGGCCGAGCCGGCACGCGACGACGCGAACGCACCTGCGAAGGCTCCATCTGCCGTCGCTCCGAGGAAGACGCCGCCGACCGCTGCCGAGCTGCCAGCGAGCGCGACGAGGAAGCTGGTGACAGTTGCCGGCTACGGGAAGCCGCCCGCCACTCCGATCGGGTTGGGGCCAGCGCACGGGGCGCCGTGGAACCCCGTCAGGAGGAGGAATGAGACGGCAGCGAAGGAAGAGGAGAGGGCGCCGCTTATCGCGAAGAGTATGGCACCAAGTGAAGTAGTGCTGACAATGAAAGAAGGTAGTGTTGGGCAACGCCGAAACACTGAAGACAAGCAATGGGACGCGCAATGGAACGTGCGCTTCACGGAGCTTGTCAATTACAGATCGGAGCACGGCGACTGTGATGTTCCACAGATGCAAGGAAAACTAGGAAGGTGGGCGAGCAAACAGCGAACATCCTACATTGCCAACTCGCTTGCGCAAGATCGCATCGATCAACTCAGCAGCATCGGCTTCAAGTGGGCAACGAGAGCAACGAAGGGAAAGACAGGCCCGTCAGTGCCCTGGGAGACTCGATTCAATGAGCTCGTCCTATACAAGGCAAAGCACGGCGACTGCAACGTTCCAGTGAGCCAAGGACAGCTTGGAAAATGGGTACAAAATCAGCGAGGTAGGATGGATTCGCTTGCGCAAGATCGCATCGATCGGCTCAACAGCATCGGTTTCAAATGGAGACTGAAAGCTAGAGGGTCAGGCCCGAGAGTGCCCTGGGAGACTCGATTTGATGAGCTCGTCCAATACAAGGCAGAACACGGCGACTGCAACGTTCTGCAGGGTCAGGGACAGCTCGGAACGTGGGTACGCCATCAGCGTGATGTCTACAAGAAGAACAAGCTATCGCAGGACCGCATCAACCGTCTCAACAGCATCGGCTTTGACTGGACGCCGTCAATGATGCCTCCAAGGAAGATAGAAGCCCTTCCAAGTGCACAGGAGCTGTCATTGATGAGAGATGAATGTGTATCATTGCTCGGCACAAATGTGGAGTCTGCGTCTGTTGCGGCTGGAACGAGTGGTTTCGAATCCAACAGATGCGAGGGTGAAGAATGTGTATCAGGACCTGAGTTGTCAAAGACATCGCCGACCACTGCTGAGCCGCCCGCGAGCGCGACAAGGAAGCTGGTGACAGTTGCCGGCTATGGAAAGCCGTCCGCCGCTCCGGTCGCGAGGGAGCCAGCGCACGGGGCGCCGTGGGACCCCGCCAGGGGGAGGAGGGAGACGGCGGCGAAGGAGAAAAAGAGGGCTCCGCTTATCGCGACGACTATGGCACGAAGTGATGTAGTTGCGCTGACGATGGAAGAAGGTAGTGTTGGGCGACGCCGAAATATTCAAGACGAGCAATGGGACGCGCAATGGAACGCGCGCTTCAAGGAGCTTGTCAATTATAGATCGGAGCACGGCGACTGCAATGTTCCTGACAATCACAGCAAACTAGGAAAGTGGGTATGCATTCAGCGAACAGCCTACGTGGCCAACTCGCTCGCGCAGGATCGCATTGATCGCCTCAACAACATCGGCTTCAAGTGGAGACTGAAACAGGCGAGCCCAACAGTGCCCTGGGAAACTCGGTTCAATGAGCTCGTTCAATACGAGGCGAAGCACAGAGACTGCAACGTTCCACAGAGCCAGGGACAGCTTGGACAGTGGGTAAGCCATCAGCGTACAGCCTACAAGGCCGGTTCGCTCGCGCAGGATCGCATCCATCGGCTGGAGGGCATTGGTTTCAAATGGAGACTGAGAGCTAGAGACCCAGGCCCGAGAGTACCCTGGAAAACTCGATTTGATGAGCTAATTCGGCATAAGGCAAACCATGGCGACTGCAACGTCCCAGTGACCCAGGGACAGCTAGGAATCTGGGTGCACACACAGCGTGTCACCTACAAGAGGAACAAGCTATTGCAGGACCGCCTCGACCGTCTCAATGGCATTGGCTTTGACTGGTCGCCGTCAATGAAGCGTCCAAGGAAGAGAGAAGCTCTTCCAATTGCACAGGAGCAGTCTTTGATGAGAGATGAGAGTGTATCACTGCCCAGCACAAATGTGGAGGCTGTATCTGTTGCGACTGGTGCAAGTTGTTTTGAATCCAACAGGATCAAGGTTGGAGATTGTGCATCAGGACCTGCGTTGTCTCTGCCAGCCCCATCCAACAACTCTAGTCGCAACTGTGGGGCTGAGAGTGATGGTGAACTTGATGAGATTCGAGCGTTGTTGAGCAACAGACGAGTCCACTCGAGTTTTTGCTTGTAGTTTAACTCGTTTTAGCACCCCTTCAGGACATAGTTGACGCATTGGGCTATGTTGTGATGCAATAGGCAAGAAAGGTGTTGCATCAGGTCAAATGATAGGAGTATTTGTCACCATCAACAAATTAAAATAGAAGAGTTTAACGGCAATACCGGTAAGATAATCACAATCCCAGAGTTGTCCATAATAAATCTACAAGTTGCCACATGGAATGAAATGCCTCCTTGAAGCTCATCTGTTTGCACCCCCAAACAGCCTGTTAGGTCTCTCAAATAGCAATGTCTCATATTTTGGTCCTGTCGCTAAACCACCTGGCAGACTAGTGGTAGAATCTTACCTTTATTGTTCCCTGGTATCGATAATAGTTGGTATCTATGAGGCATTGAGCTGCACCAGTGGTGTAACATTGGCCCTTTCCTTGGCCCCTTCCTGGGTCATCAGCAAGGTTAACACTGCTTGACGGAGTGCCACAGGATTGGTATAGCCTTCTTTGACCTCAAACAACTGCCAATCGACCATCATCAACAAATCTCTTCTGTATGTTCGTGCACACCGGTCACCGTTGCTGCCGAGGTCAAACATCAAATAGAAAGGTACCTGGAGTGCATCAAGTTTCTTAGCAAGTACCAGACGAAATTCCTATTAGCATAGTATTGGTATATAACTTTTAACAGATCGATTGCCGGTAGATCGCTCTACTAGTAGAGTGCTAGCTATCAGAGCAGTTCGGACCAGTGGCTGGTAGTAGCGCAGGCCAGGTCGCCTGCAGAATCAAGTCAATGGACCACTTCATGTACAGATCCCGCACCTACCTTCGAACGGCCGACGCCTCGTCGGCCTCGACTCCCTAAATGCTGCATTTTGTGTGTGTGAGAGTCATTTTACAATAGAATGTTAAGTAAGGTGTGTGAGTGTACTACTTGTATGAATCAGAGACCAATGGCCTCTAGCTAGCGGTGTGTGAGAGTCTTTTTACAATGAATGTTAAGGTGGTACTAACTGATACTGTAAGAATCCGACTACCAAGGGACTTTGTCTCCTAGAGAGAGCCAAAGTTTTTCCCATTCCTCCACTGCTGGTACAGTGCCAGACCATATCCCTCGGGGATAAAGTTCTGCCACCACCGAGCATAGCCAGACATGCTGGCTTTTGGTGCCAGTCTAGACCTAGATCTGTGTTTACTACGTTGTCCTCTCCGCTGTTTGATAAGCTTCCCGTGCTGAGGATCTGGCGTAGTGTCTCCTTTTTGAGCTGGTGCTGTGCCTGCCCCCTGGACTACTAAGCACCCTAAGTAAGGCACGTCTGAACTGTGTCTGCATTATTGGGAAGGCAGGACCCCCTTTCCCGCTATGGCTAACTATTGGCGACATCAATGTGCCAAAGTCAGTCTTGTTGGCAGTGAGGCGCGCTTGCTAGAGCGTCCTCGTTGACTTCACCAAATGCGCCGACAACAATGGGGAAAACATTGCCGGTGTAGAAGTCTGCAAGGGACACATCGAATAGGCCAACAACCTGACCATTTGTTGTGCCCTCCCTGACAACTTCTGGTGCATATTTTCGATCAAGGCCGGCGGCTCGCCGCCCTCTTGTAGTTCTGTCTGACCTTGGTGGTGCGCAGGTCGACAGGCAGGCTTGTTATCCTTCCGACGGTAGGAGGTTTTGGCTGGTTGCATAGTCTTGAACTCGCCGAGGACGTCAGTTCTGCCTGAGGACTGTCAGTTCTGCCACCAACTCCCGCTGCCGTTTGCCACAAAGTCTGCCACAATAGTTCCTTCTGGGTTTTTCTTGTCCTGTGGTGCCCGCGCCTGCGGAATCGAGTCAGTGTGCCGCTTCATGCAAGGATCCCGCACCTTCCTAAGCATCCAAAGCGCCTCCTCCTTGTCGGCCTCGACTCCAGCAAAGTAGGAAAAACGTGATGATGAGTGTCTTCACCTGGTCGTGGAGTACTCGGAAGCCACCACCTGACAGGTGGTGCGCAGCACAAGTTTGTTGCGCGAACGTGTTGACCTGCTCGCCCTTATTGCCAAAGTAAAGCCCCTCTATTGACCTGGATATGTGTGTATGTCTTTTTACAGGTACTGCTGAACAGGTTATTCCTAATTATCGGAAAAACCTATGTTATCCCAAGGGAAGGCTCGATGAACTTTTTTTCTGTGTGACCTTCTCAGACACGCGAGCGGTGTTCGGGGCGACGACGGGGTCTATCCTGCTCGGCCGAGTGCCCTCTACACGCCGACGGGTCCATTGGGTCGGTCCGTGGCCTCCATCGACCTCAAACAACCATCGATGCATCGTCGGTCGTCGATTTGTCCGCTCCGATGTGCTCGCGACCCAGTCACGAGCAGTTTTTCCTGAGTCGTGTTTGACTTTTACACGCCGCCGACGTCGTCGGAAACCGACTATCGCCAAATCGGGCGGATGGCTCCTCTTGGGAAGGGGCTTGTCTAGAATGGCTCCGCCTGCTTTGGCGATATGTCCTCTGATGAGACGGCGGCGACTGAGTTTAACGACTCGGTCGGTCGGTTGGTCGCTCTACTAGCTTCGCTCCGTAGTCGTCATGTTTACTGGGCAAAATTGCAGATTCTACACTTACTTAATTCCAGTCCCCCAAGTTGAGACATTGAGTCTGCAACCTTTTGCCCCCCCCCTTGCTGAGTACTCAGCATTCAGACAGGGAGGGNNATTTGGGAAATCTATTCAACTATCGACCCTTTGATGGGTCTGCCTCCTCAAATTTTATGGTTCTACTAGATTGCTTGTTTGTGGTTTGTTTGTGTAGCTCATGGGTCCTCCTTCTCCGCCTCTCTTGCGCTAACAACTGTTATTCCTAATTGTCGGAAAAACCTATGTTATCCCAAGGGAAGGCTCCGTAGTCGTCATGTTTACTGGGCAAAATTGCAGATTCTAATAACACTTAATTCCAGTCCCCCGAGTTGAGACGTTGAGTCTGCAACCTTTTGCCCCCCCCTTGCTGAGTACTTAGCATTCAGACCAGTTCTCTTTGTCTGCTGCTGGAAAGAGAGCACCCAGACAAGATTAAGAAGGGGCGGGAGGCCACGCAGTGGCCGGTGGAACGAAGTAGGGTAAGAAAGAAAGTTGCTTGGTCTCGACAAGCTTGTATTGCCTCGTTTCGGGCAAGAAGGAGAGATCGCCGGCCTTCACCATGCGGCCAGCGAGTCCTTTCACCAGCGTCGGGGTTTGTATGTGCAGGTACTGTAGCATCATGTCAGACTGCCATTGTCCTAGAAGCTTGATCGTGGTCGGGGCGACATTGGCGCAGAGCAAAAAATCTATTCAACTATCGACCCTTTGATGGGTCTGCCTCCTCAAATTTTATGGTTCTAGATTGCTTGTTTGTGGTTTGTTTGTGTAGCTCGTGGGTCCTCCTTCTCCGCCTCTCTTGCGCTACAACTGTCAGACTACCAAGGGACTTTGTCTCCCAGAGAGAGCCAAAGTTGGGCACTGAATGCTGGCACTCGGTCTGGTTCTATGTTTACTATGTTGTCCTCTCCGCTGTTTGATAAGCTTCCCGTGCTGAGGGTCTGGCGTAGTGTCGCCTTTTTAGTAGGTGCTGTGCCTGAACTGGGACTGCATGATTGGGAAGGGCTCCTTTCCTGCTGTGGCTAATAAAATCCTGGGAGCACGGGACTGGGAGCGTACTGGTAGAGAGCCAAAGTTTTGTGTGTATGTCTTTTTACAATATGTTAAGGTACTACTACTGTACAGATCTCAGACTACCAAGGGCGGCTCACTTGCCAAGGGACTTTGTCTCCTAGAGAGAGCCAAAGTTTTTACCATTCCTCCACTGCTGGTACAGACCAGTACATATCCTTGTGTGTGACTTCTCTCTAATTTATGATTAGCTACTTAGCCCATTACGTACGCGGGTATCTGGGAAAATGTGTGTGGATCTCTGGTCGGGCCCGGGCGGCCGGGCGGGTTCCGATGGGTGGTGCTTGAATGAGTTTTGGGGCAGGACGGCGAGTGCTTTTTTGGTGTGAAGCCCTTTTGTTTTTGATATGGCATGAGTTATTTTATTCCTACTAACATAGCAATAAGCCTGACATTAACTAGCGGCTCGTCCCCGCCAGCCTCGACAGGGTGCCATTTAAGACCCGGCTATCGAACCCATGTAGTACCAGACATGTTGCAAGGTCCTTGTGACGCTGCATACTATGTCCAAGATCATGGACAAGCGCCCCGTGGCCACCTTGCCAACATTACATTGTCCCCCTCGAGGAATCCAAGAAAAGTTAACAGCCAAGAACGAGGTTCCCGGTTTCAAGTTCTGCCACACACATCCGAAAAGAGAATGTAGGCATTCTTTATCTGATTTTAGAGAGACATAAAGAACTCAACTGCACTCTCACCACTCTCTCTCTAGCTCTCGGAACAACTCCTCATTCTCATTCAAATTCTAACACCACAGCGGAAGCTTTCCATGCCGCAGTAATCTCCACCCGGGCGGGGAGGGACGATAGAACGATGACGACGCACCGGCAGATCCCGCCGTTCGGGCCCCTCGTCCCGGACGGCGGACCCGGCGACGGCCGCGCTCGCCGGGGCCCCGCTTCGAGGCCGTCCCTGACGTCGCTCCAGGCTGCCTTCTTCGGGCTGTTCCTCGTCGTGTACCTCGCCGCGTGCGCCGGGACGCGTGGGGGGAGGGCCGTCGTCATCGACGCGGGCGGGGACGGCGGGAGCGGAGGAAGGACCCGGGAGTTCGACAGCGAGTTCGAGGAGCGCGTCTACCGTACCGCCCCCCCGGGCCAGTTCGACGGCTACGAAGGCGGACGGGAGGGGAGGGCCGTCCGCATCGGACGTGTGGCCGGGCCCGACGGCGAGGGGGGCGACGGCGACGAGGGAGGCGGCGGACTGTACACCGGCGTCGCTCACTTCCGGCACGGGAACGACCCGAACCTCGCGACGTTCGTCCTGTCCTCGAACGGGGGGGGGACGTACCTCACCGTGGACCTGTCCGAGGACCGTCCGTTCGAGGGGGCCAAGGAGAGGCGCGTGGACGGGACCACTGACGGGACGGTCGGCGGGGGGTCGTCGTGGGTCTCGACGCACACCCGTCAAAACGACGACGGGACGTACCGGCACTACGCTCTGTTCAGCGGGGGGCACAGGTCCGAAAAGAAGGAGGGGGAGGACGGGCGGAGCGCGCTGTACGTCGCCGACGAGCTGCCCGACGGTACGCTGGGCGGGTTCGCGCTGGACTGGACGGAGGACCCGTCGGTCCAGCCGGCCGGGGCGCGGTCGTGCACCGTCGCCGACCTGGGCGACCTCCGCGACCTGGGAGACGGGCGGCCCGTCTCCGAACGTGGCAGCCCGGACCTCATCGTCACCGGACGGGGCGGGCTCGACGTCTACTCCTCGTCCCCCGACGGGGGCGGGTGGAGGCGGGTCCGGAGCCTCCCCATGTCCGACCTGCACACGGACGCCGCGGCCCTCTACGGGACGGCCGTGGTGGGGGGTCGGTACGTCGTGGCCGCGTCGAGGCCCGGGGCGAGGTACGCCGGACGCGGCCACGAGTCGCCGGCGTTCGTTTACGACGCGGCCGAGGGCAGGGTCGTGCAGCGGCTGGCGGTCCGGGGCGTGTCATCGAGCGTGGCGGTCCTGGACGGCGGGACGAGGGTGATCGTCGGGTCCGGCGCGAAGGCCCGCCTCTCGGGCCAGCCCAACATCGTCTACGAGATGAGGGACCGGGTGGGGG
>JAAMXK010014546.1:0-18093 GCA_019693575.1 Thalassiosira oceanica | reverse complement strand
GGTATGCACTGCCTTTGGATCCGAAGTAGTAGGGCGACGCTATTCGGAGGTGAACAAGATCGAAGTTTTCTTCCGCGCTGCTCTATGGTCCTCGCCGCTCGAAACACAAGTAGTAGCGCCGTAGAATGTAAGTAGGAATTCCGTCAAGATTCTAACCAACGTGGAGTTACGGCTTATAGTTAGGCGGCCGGGCCGGACTGGGTATCTAGTTAGATTGTATTGGTCTACCTATGACGGCCGTGGCGTGGGTACCTATGCGGGCGGCGGTGGGCGCGGTGGGTCAACAGCGAGGAGATCGGAGAACCATCCACAACCCCAGTCCACACTAACCACCCAAGACCGGAACGACAATGGCGGAGTGCTCCGCGGCCGGCACGGCCATCGACCGCGTCATCCAGTCGGCCGCGACCTCGTCTGCGCTCCAGGGGAACGGCGCCGCGGCGGGCTCGTCCGCCGCCGCGGCGGCCCAGCGCGCCCTCGGCCTCCTCGGCGGGACCGCCTCCACCGCGTCCGCCGGGCCCTCGGCCCTCGCCTCCCCCCTCGGGATGGGCGGGGGACATCAGGGGATGATAATGCCGGCGGGTCCCCTCGGGACGCTCGGCGGGGCGGCGCGGCACCCGGCTGGGCTCGACGCGTCCCGGATGGACGCCGCCTGGGCCTCCACTTCGTCGCAGGGACCCGCCGCGATGATGGCCTCGCACGGTCCCCCGGCGCAGATGCAGGGCCCGATGGGCCACATGGCCGGCCCGCAGATGATGCAGGGTGGCCCCCAGATGATGCAGGGAGGCCCCCAGGCCGCGATGATGCAGCAGCAGCAGATGATGATGATGCAGCAGATGCAAATGCAGCAGGCGGCGATGGTACAGATGCAGGCGCACCAGCAGGCCGCCGCGGCCCAGCAGCAGCGGCAGAAGGCCGCCGAGGACGCCGCGACCGCCGCGGCTAAGGAGGAGGCAGCAGACCTGGACGACGACGTGGCCACCGTCGGCGAGGACGAGCGGGGACACGAGGGCCTCACCGAGGACGCCGACATGGAGCGCCTCGCGGCCGCGTGGCGCGAGGCCGAGGCCGAGTTCGCCGCCGAGTTCGACGGCGACGAGTACGACTACGACGCGAGCGACATGGGCGCGGCGTACGGCGACGAGGCCTACGGGCAGCAGCGCTCGTCGTCGGTCCCGGCGGGCGTGCGGGTCGACGCGAACGGCGAGCCGGTCTACGAGTTCTCCGAGGCGAGCCGGACGCACGGCTGCCTCGTGACGCCCGCGACGGACCTCGCGCCGAACCCCCTCGACTACCCCGACAACCTCTTCGAGGAGGGGATGAGGCACTTCGGGGACGGGAACATCTCCGAGGCTATACTGTGCTTCGAGTCGACGCTCAGGAACGTCGACCCGGAGCACGCCGACGCGTGGCGGATGCTCGGTCGATGCCACGCGGAGAGCGACGAGGACTCCAGGGCGATCGTCTGCTGGCTCCGCAGCCTCGAGAGGGACCCGTACTCGTCCGAGACGCTCCTGGCCCTGGGCGTGGCGTACGTCAACGAGCTCGACCACGAGAGGGCGATCGAGAGCCTGAGGGGGTGGGTGGCCAACCACCCGCTGTACGCGGGCGTGGTGGCGGACGAGCCGGCGGGGGAGGAGGACGACCCGTACGGCGAGGGGGGTGCCGCCGCGGACGCCCCCCCCGGGGTCGGGACGGGGACCCTCTCGGAGATGAGGGACGTCGAGCGTCTGCTCCTCCGGGCCCTCGACGTCGACCGGACGGCCGACGCGGCCGCCGACGTCTACGAGGCGCTCGGCGTCGTGTACAACGTCAGCAGGGACTACGACGCGGCCGCCGACGTCTTCCGCCGCGCCGTCGAGCTCAGGCCGGGGGACTACCAGCTCCGGAACAAGCTGGGGGCGACGCTCGCGAACGGGAACCGGTCGGAGGAGGCCCTGCCCTCGTACAGGGCCGCGCTGGGCCTCAAGCCCAAGTACGCCCGGGGTTGGCTCAACATGGCCATCGGGCACAGCAACCTCCGGAACTACTCGGAGGCCGCGAGGTGCTACCTCCAGACGCTGAGCCTCAACCCCGAGGCGAGGCACGTCTGGAGCTACCTGAGGGTGGCGCTCACGTGCGACGAGAGGTGGGACCTGCTGCCGCTGGTGGCGTCGCAGGACCTGGGGGGGTTCAGGGAGCACTTTGACTTCGTTAGCTGCTAAGATTCATACTATATAATGATGGAAAGTTGATAGAGCGTGTGTGAAGTGAGAATCAACTTTGCTGGCAGATTGCTCGCATGTTTTTAGTGCAATCTGTTTGAACTCCAAGCGCCGGAGTGTGCACGCAGCGCCGGAGTGTGTCCCACGCCGCCCGCCCGCACTCCCGCACCGCTGCGAAAACACGCACCAAAACTGCAACAAAAAACTGACAAAATCCAGAGGCGCAATACTTTAGAGCCTAGTCTGTGGTTGGTGCTCTTTCCTCTTTTCCTCGGCTCCTAACCCCATGGGTAGGAGACTGGGAGGTCTGAGGGAGCCGAGAGAGAGAGAGATAGAGAGAGAGCACGGACGAAGTGACGAAGGTCCTTTCTAGGCTCGGTCATCGGCACCGTGACACGTTTGACACGTTGACACGTTCAATATTGTACACAGCCATGATTTCAAACTTGCACAAACATTTGAGAAAGGCAGCCGGGTCAAAGGACGAAACGGTCCTCCCGACTTTTATCCGCGAACATTCCATCACGCTTGCTGAACTCGACGACGTGGAGTGCGATGGAAGAGGAGCGCTGCACATGGCTTGCTGGACGGGATGCATTTCAAATGTCGAGCTGCTACTTCGGATGGGTTGCAACATCGATACGATCGCAACGCGGAGCCACAACTACGGCAAGAGCCCTATATTCTTTTCCGCGACAAGAAGTAGAGAGGACGTGATGAATCTTCTTTTGGATCGAGGCGCTAACGTGCTGATTGTCAACAACAAGGGTCAATCGGTATACAGTATTGCCTGCTCGCACTTCGGCGAGGAACTTGTTCAGCGCATAGTCGAAGTCGAGAAACACCAGATGGCGGAAGCTGAAAAGACTGCTGGCGAGGGTCTGCAATCTGTGCTTCCTGGGTGGGTGGACTACTCAAAGTCCCATCCAGATGGGAACGTCTATGGTGACTTAGACGCCAGGTTCCTTGGCCGGGATCTCACGCCAACCGACGTTCTGAAGGACGGGGTCGTAAATCCAACGACGAAGGAGAGTCGAAAGGGTAACTTTGCAAAAAATAACCCGCACGCGTTCAACTCGAGGAAGAAGAAGAAGGGCGAGGCGAAGGCAAGAAAACGCACGCCGCCTCCCGAGGTATTTCTCTCGGACGAGGAGACGAAACAGGTGGAAAAAATCTGGGACCAGGTCGAGGTCCAACTCAGGCGTGGCGATTCGCGCGAACTATTCATGGCACTTCTCAAAGTGGTGCAACTCTGCGAGAAGCTGAGATCCTCGTGGGTCAAGGACTCATCAACGCGCTTGCGTTACATACTGAACTCGGAAGAGGCACCTTCGCAATTGAGCTTCGATGTAGACTACACGACGCCGAGTTTAACGCCAGATCTTGACTTTTCGTCGGTCATCTCGGACGCCATCGTTTGTTGCAGTGGAGGGGACAGGCATACGACTCTTGTCAAAAGAATACTTACTAACGCTCAGGATTCGAACGAGGAGCGCACCCGACAAAACAGCAATTTTTCGAAGGATGATAGGACTACCAAAGCGAAGACAAAAGATATTTTACCTCAACACTACAATTCAGTCCTACGAAGTGTCTCGTCAAATGATGAACTGCTCGACTGCTTGTCGTGGCAATCACTGATGGTTGCAAATGGACAAGAGACGTACCTATCGCTCTCCGAACAGCCAACTTTTATTGACTCGGTAGACCAACTTCATGAACTGCAAGATGCGCTGACTTCGCTGGTTGGGGCCGAGGAGACGCTCCATGGCTTCATTTCATTCGATACGGAATTCACAACGCTTGGCGAGGAGACCATTCTTGCTACGTTTCAGCTTAGCGTCTTGAGCGAAAGCAAATGCCTGAAATCGTGGGTCATTGACTTACTGAGGTCTGACGACAGGTATCAATTGACATGTAAGCACTTCCTACAATGGTTGTTTCTAGAAAACGAAGCGTTTCTGCTCGGGTTTTCATTCAATCATGATATCAAACTGATTTCGAGCTACATTGCTCAAGAGATAGAAGTGAATGGAAGATTCTTGGATCTGCAGTTGATATGTGCTCAATTTATGTCAGACGGGGCAAGGTCTCATCTTCCTGGGCTTCAATCAAGCTGCTCATTCTTCACGAGATCGATTATGCATGGAGGGGAGCAATGGGTTCTATCAAAGGAGTTTCAGTGTTCGGATTGGGCAAGGAGACCGCTATCAACCGATCAACTTGCTTATGCTGGTCTCGATGCAGCCGTCTTATTGGTTCTGCTAGCTTCGATAGTTCGGTAAGGCAATTAAAGCCTTACGTTTACCTCAGTTCAACCCTTTTTTTGTAGCTTTGGTGGTCTACCGGAGGTCTTGAAGTTCTTTATAAGATCAAACCATTCTTTGTCCATTTCCTCAGTCAATTGTATTGGATAATACGAGTCGGGGAGGGCTGTGAGGTGGTCACCCTTCGCCCCTGAATCCTTGCAGTCGACGTGTATTTTGTTATTGCTCTTGTCCTTTCCTCCAAAGCAGCCATGTTCCGCAAATAGATGCGCATGCTGAGGAAGTGCAGCCACCAAAGGGTTGATGAAAACCTGCACGTTCAGGTATATATGTTGTCCCACAAAGTATAGGTTATCCTTTTTCATGTCAAGCGTAAGATTTCTCAAAGATGAGTCTTTTTGGGCTATATTTCTTGCCGAGGTTGTGAGGTGCGTCGAGTAGATGAACCCAGCGGCTTCCATTCTTGTCTTCCACCAATCATCGTCGTGGACCTCTACGTGATGCCAGCCTCCCCAATTGCTGTGAGTGACGAAGACAAGTGCCGCTTTCCGGAATGCAGTGAGGTAATTCGGCTGGTAGTTCCTGCCAACATGCTCCAGAAACTCAACAGCCCAAGCAGCATCGACTGTCCGGTCTGGCCACCACGGCCCCCTGCTAAAATCGTGCTCGGTCACCCGTTCCTTTGCATTTGGAACAATTGATTGCGTGACTGCGTCATGCGATCCCTCCACGCAATGTACGTACTCAAGTCCGTGCATGACGAACCACGAGGTGCTTACTCCCTTGCCACCTGAGCAAGCATCGTGCGGTTAAAATTGGCTTCTCGACTTTACAGCTCTGTGCTCAACTTACATCCTACGTCGAGTAATGATTTAACACCGAGGTGACTGATCATATGTTTCCAAAGTGACGGTGAAACTCCGAGTGGCTAGGTGCTGCTTCAGTTGACAGTGTGCATCTGTACAGTACAGAGGGTCAACTCACATCGAATTCGGTGAAGCCTCCGAGATGGGGTTTATCGCCTTTTCCTCCGTACTGACCTCTCTTGATCTGAAGAAGTCGCGAAGATCAGTCTGAAGGTTGGGTGGTCTCCTATCATCATATTTCTGTGCTCTCCTCGCACGGTTACCTCACCTTCGCCTCGTGTTCCTGGGAAATTTGAACGGATGGCATCGCCTTAGCCCTTCCTCGGGGTATCTTGTACCCTATCTGGGACTGGGACAATTCATTGAAATCCTGACCAAAGTCAACAGTCGGTAGATCGTTCGGCTCCCTTGTCATTGACGAGTACTGACCAAGTGCATTCTCGTGGAGACTCCAGTAGTTATTCAACAGATTCAGTGCCAGGAAGACAAGCGCAAACAGGTTTATCAGCGAGCTAATGGCATGGGACGACAGCCAACGCGGCAGGGCACCAGGAGAAGCCATTGCGAAGCGATATCCGGGCGACAACTTCGATAGATGATCTCCGTTTCAACGAGCCTCCAAGGTCTAACGTTAGCTTTCTTCCCGTTTTGTTTGGGCCGGTTTGCATTTGGGCGATCGGCGATCGGCGATCGGGTGTTTTGTTTGATTTGGTCACTTTCCACGAGAGATACCTCTCAAGAGTAAGATAGATACCAGGGCTTCTCCTTACTAAAGTCTGTTTGGTAGTTGTTACTCTGGCTCTTGTCAGCACGCACAGAGAGTTTGCACTGTTTCCTTGGTGCAGACCGCAGCGTAGAGACTGTATTTGAACCATGGTCAAGGTACGGGAGATCCAGCGGAAAACGTTGCGATGGGGCGGCCTCGTGCGGGGAAGCCAGCCTTGAAGGCTGTGCTTCGATTTTGCCAAGAAACCCCGCACACAGCGCAAATGAGAGCGTTGTCGGGAGGAAGGCTCGTCGGCTCGTCGACGCCGGTCATCGCCGCCATCGCCAGCACTCCTTGTTGGCAGGGTCGTAGACAGGGCACGCGACTGCGACTTTCTCGGGAGAAACGTCTTCTGGGTGGACCACTTCGAATCTTCTCTCTATTGGACACGACGTGATGTCTAACATCTTTTCGATTCAAAACACAACAGCAAAAGAACACCTGCGCCCACAACAATACCCATAAGGCGCACGCCAATGGTATTAAGAAGAAGAAGCGTACGAAGTACGTTTCGACGAGGGGAATGGACCCTAAGGTGAGCGAATTCTTCAGCCATCTCCTTGCGTGTTCTTTACCTGACAGCAGCTTTTCAATTGTTGACAGTTTTTGAGAAACCAGAAATTCTGCAAGAAATACAATCACAGCAAGCGCACATCAGACTAGAGATTGTAACAACTTGCGACCATTTAAAATAGTTCATATTTCAACAAATGATGTAGTTGTCGAGGAATGCTGTAATTTGCACTTTATCAGATGTGGGCTGGGAGTACTGGGAGCTACCCGCCCTATTTGATAGGCATAAAGCGCTATCTGAGCTGTAGGTTCGACAAAATTTATGCAGTGACATCCCCAACGAGTCACCCCACTTGCAACTTAACTTGGGGAGATCAAGATCTGACTGGGTTTGGTGGCTGACGGTCGACTTGGTGGGGCGAATACCCTAACTTTGATGCTCGGTGTATGTACTTGTGCACTGCTAACAATGTCAACTGCACCAGGCATCCAGGGCAACCATTTTTGACTACCAGTGATCCAAGACTCCAAGACGGCATGATTATTGATTGATTACATGTTACTGTCTAGCTAGGCCAGCTCAAGCAGGGGTGCAGGTACCTAACTAGAAAAACATATAAACGAAGTGCGCACGGCAGGCCAAAGGTGACCACGGCAGGCCAAAGGTGACCTCCAACCTCCCGTCCTCAAGTCCAATAATCTCACCACCCACGCATAAAAAGCTGGTCACCAAGTCTTTCTTCTCTACTAGAGATATCTCATACTTAATTATCAGCCCTAGCTTTTATGTAGTCCCCCCGCCCGTCGCCCCTGCGAAAGGTGTTAACTTGTTAAGGTGCATTCAAGAATGCCGAATGCCAAAATAATCATCAAAGAAAACAACGACACGCGGAGGAGGAGAAGGCCGGCTGAGCTGTACGGTCCACGGGAGAAGAAGAGGAAGCAAGAAGGGAGCGGCGACCCAACGGACAGGGACAGGACCCCCGACGAAGTCTTGGGTTTTGTGCCACAATAGAGCTGTCCCAAACAGCATACTCTCACCGACGTGCAGTGTCACAGTCGAGTTGAAGCAAGATGTTCGTTTGCGCACTCGTCGCATTGGCTCTAGCGTCCCGCTCGTCGGATGCCTTCTCTGCATCTTCTTCGTCGAGAGCAATTGCAGCGACTGCAGCCGACATCGAAGAAGTCTTTGAGGACTTCGCTCAATTCCTTATCAGCCAACAGGCGGATATTATCAGTGAAATCGAGGAGGCCGACGGCAAAGGCACGTTTACCAACGATCGCTGGGGATGTTTCGATGACGGAGCATCCGACGACGGCAACACAAGCGGTGGCAAGAGTAAGTGCTTCCGTAATGCGTGTCTCTCTTCCACACTGCTATACCCCTCGACTTCTATACTGACACGATAATCGAAACTCAGCGAGAGTCATTGAGAGGGGCGATGTAGTTGAAAAGGGGGCTTGCAGTCTAACAATCATTAGAAATGGGAAGCTGACAGAAGAGCGGGCGAAAACGATACAGGGAAGGCAAGAACACACGGATGCTGGATTCACAATTGACGCTGGTGACGAATACTGCGCGGCGGCCCTGAGCATCGTGCTGCACACGCGGAATCCGTGGGTGCCAACCTTTCGCTCCGACGTGAGGATTTTCCTAGTCAAATCTAAGGATGGGTGCCAATCAAGTGCTTGGTTTGGCGGGGGCTCGGACTTGACCCCTTACTATCTGAATGACGAAGATGTAGCCGGGTTTCACGCTCACCTGAAGGAAACGGTTGAGAAATCTTTCCCTCCAGGAAACGAATATAATCTTTCGCACGCTCAAATGAAGGAGGTAAGAGGAAGATTCCAATGAGAGCCATCTCGTTTTTCTCATCGCTTCCTTCTCTTCTCTTTAGAGCTGTGATGATTACTTCTATCTTCCAGCAAGGACTGAACACAGAGGGACGGGTGGGATCTTCTTCGACGACTTGCCTGCCACGAGGTCTACACTTGAGTTCGTGAGAGATGTAGCTCAAGGATGGATGCCTTCGTGGCTTCCGATCGTGAGGAAGCACGCAAGTCGCGAATACAGTGACGAACAGAAGCATTGGCAGTGCCTGCGTCGGGGAAGATATCTCGAGTTCAACCTGCTCTACGATCGTGGGGTTAAGTTCGGCCTCGCCAATGCGAACCCTCGAGTCGAAGGTGTCATGGTTTCTGCCTCTCCCCAGATAGCCTTCGACTACAATCATGTACCGAAGCCGGGAAGCGAGGAGGAGAGGCTGGTAAGGGTTCTCAAACAACCTAAGGATTGGGTATAAACTAAGTGTCATTTCGCTAGTTGCTTGATTACTGGCTAGTCAGACCTGATACGACTTGAGCCCGGGCGTATTACCTTCAGCTGGCGCCGGTTCGCCGAGGTTCAAAGCTGGTGGAGCGGAAGGGGGAGCTCGGGCCAACCCCAGCAGCAACTCGGACGCGTTAACGCCAGGGCTAGCATACACAGGAGGAACTGGGGCTGCCAACGAGGGAGCTTGGGCCCCTAGGTTGGCATTTAGTGCTTCACTTTGAACTCCGGGCTCTCCATGGTAAGGCTGCGAGGTAGGATAATGAATCGGCGGCAGCGCATACTGCGCACGTGCCACCGCTGTGACTTGATTCAGCTACAGAGTTCACGGAAGAAATGAAATCCGCTTAGCTTACCTGTCGGTCTTGGCTTGATTGGCGCCATTGCGTAGAAGTCAGGCTCCGTGCTGTGATCGATTGGCTGCTTATGCCCAGTGCCCTTGATCTTTTGCCGCACCTGAGAGACGAAAGTTGGCAAGCAAGGCTGAAGAAGAGACTGCAAGTGGTCCAGGGCTGCGCCGTTCTTACCATTCGCATGCAAAGAACCGGTCTACCCCGGAGGAAAAGCTCGTGGTAGTACGCCGACGCGTCAGGCCCTCGTGTTATGCGACGGAACCCGTACAGGTTGAGCTGTCGCTGGAAGCTAGTCAGCTTGCTCTGCTTAAAGTAATTCCCCATAATCTCATCCGTGAAGACCTTTGGCTGTTTGCAGATGAACGCGCGGCCGTGGGAACACCACGAGATCACCTCAGGCCGAGCGACAGACTCAGCGTCCAGCATGGTCATGAGCTTATCAGGGAAGGGCTGCGTGACGCCGCCTGCCTTGTGCTTCCTGTCGCTTAGAATTACATTATCGTAACCCGCGAAGGTTGACCAGTCGTGATATTCATGCTTCACGGGAGGCGGGCGGACCTTGGTGGAGCGGTGTCGGCTCGTGGTCTTTCTCGGCGTCTTAGCCTTCGCGGCGGGAGACTTTGCAGGGGCGGGCGGCGGACCAGCACTTCCGGCAGTGGCGATATCGAACGCTGCCTGGAAAACTGTCGGCGCGTGATCTGAGGTCCTCTCCGCTTCGGCATATGCCTCGGCTGCCATTAGGAGATACTCAGAGCCGCGCCTCTCGGCGCCTGTGGCCGGAGATGAGCCCACCGAACCGCTCGCGCTGAAGGTGTCCTCGTGAATCGCATTTACATCACCAACGTGGGATGAATTGGGGCTGATGAAAGTCTGCTGCTGTCTGGCAGTAGAAGACCGGGTGCCATATCTCCTGTTCGGGGGGGTCGAATCTACCATTACTTCGGCACCTGGTGGGATGGGAACACGAGCACACGAGCGAGTGTAGTGTCGACCGAGGGAGGTTAGGTTGGCAGGAAAGATTGTGAAGTTTCGGATTGAGATACTATAAAGGAAAGACGAACAAGAGCAACTGATATCTGGCGGATTAAACATACCTTCAACATTTCCGTGAGACAACACATGATCTCGGTCAGCCCGAAGTTCCGCAGGAGCCGGAGCACTGTGATGGTCACGGCTTCTCATCACGCGTTGAGGGTCGTCCGCCATTTTCTCCATCTTTTCTCGTCGAAGAAGTTGATGGTTTACTGCAAAGGAGAGGGAGGCGGAAGAGCCATCAAAGTATCGAATGTCTCCTGGTGTGTACAGACACGAAGGCGAGCCCCAGCTGAAGTGCGGTGGTGTGGTGGTTGACCAGCAGACCAGCAGTCCAGCCAGAGCCGACCGCCGGCGGCGGCGCCGACCAGAACCGCCCGACCGCCCGACCGCTGCCCGACGCGACCGCCGCCAAGAGCGCGGCGTGGTGGTGAAGTGGTGCTGAAAGACTATGGTAGTAGATCTAGTTAGGTACGCTCATCACGCCACATCGCCAGCGCAGCGCAGCGCCAAACGATGAGAACTACGCAGCAGCTTGTTCGGCACCCACTGCACATAACATTGTAACCAATTGTACATGCTTTCATTTGAAGTTGGGATCTACTGTTGGGATACGCCCACATATTGCCTCTTCTCGCGTTGTTGGCACTGCCTCATACATGGGCCCATATATCACTGGCGGGTTAAGTAATGTACGATACTCGTATATGTAGGTAGAAGCCCGACAACTTTCTGATGGGTGATATAACGTAAAAGCGCCGCCCGCTCGCCCATCCAGCCAGCCGCGTAGCCAGGTAGTCTATAGGTCAGGCAGGGTCAGAGTGCTGCAAGGCTGGAGAAGCAGGAGGAGGAGGAGGAGGCCCCGGCACCCAGAGACATGAGATTCATCTCACTCATCTCACGTGGGATCCCCTCCCTACCTCCTACTCTGCCTTTAGTCAGGTACAAAATAACAAACCAGTGGAAACCAGGTTTGTGACTCCTGGTGGTTGGTTTGTGATGTGTACAGCCGTGACATCGTGGAATTTGGACCCCAAAGATCCTATGAATTGAAAACTCCTGGTGAATATTAATGCTCAATGCTCAGTGCGTTGACTTCGTGTACTGGACTGGATTGGTAGGCCGTGGTGAGTGAGTCAGATTGTCAGATCCCATGAAATGATTGAGAATTCACTCGTTTTTGATGAAGATCAATTAATTAATTTTCAACCAAGTCGAAAGTCAGACCTCCAGACCAACTCATTACTTTTAAGTCAAATCTAATCAAATATTAATGCCAACAAAGTCAAACGCGCGCCGCATCATCGGTCACCAAACCAATAGCAGTGTCCACTAATTCTTTGCCACCGGCCTTCATGGTTTTCATCCAGCCAGCCAGGGGGGCAGACCCTACTTCAAAACCCACATGCCCCCTGAACGGGGCGACTTTTCAAAATGTTTCCTCCAGTAAGTTTGGATAGGGGGGGTGCCTGGTGTCGGAGGATGCAGATCCGCAGAGAGTAGATATCACTACCTCACTCTATTCTATAATTATTATTCACAACTCATCATAATCACACAATCTTGACATGTGATGGCAGGAAGGAAGGAGCTACTGGAGCTACAACATCCTCCTCACCGTGGACCTACCAGGACAAGTCTGTCGAACGAAATCAACACGAGGCAGTCAATCAATCACAAACCATATCTCAAACTCTTCCATTGAGAAATTTGTGTCATTGAGAGACTAAGAGACAACTGACAACTGCAGTTTTGGGCAATGATCACATTCAAAATGAACTTTTTTCCTGTGTGACCCTCCCTCCCTCCTCTCAGCCCTGGCTGCTGGGGACGGTGTTCGGGGTGCCGGCGGGGTCTATCCTGCTCGGCCGAGTGCCCTCTGCGCATCGACGAATCGATTGGGTTGGTCCGTGGCCTCCTTCCTCCTCAAACAACCATCAATGAGCCAACGATGCTGACAATCATTGATCTGTCGACTCTGCTCCGATGTGTGTGCCACTCACATAGTCGACTCATGTTCCATTTTCGAAGAACGAGAAAATTCAACACATCTTCCGGAAGTTTGCAAATCTAGCAACACTCCACTGTGCATGTAATGGGCAACAAATATTGATGGGCATCTAATCTCAATGAAGTTGAGAAAGGGGGTAAGTAAGTCAAGAGAAAGACCTATCCATCCCATGTTCAAGCAACTGTCTTTCGGCTTTCGATTGCAGGCAAGAGCGCTCTGCCTGCCTCAAGTTTGCTTTTTTTCGCCTCTTTTCAGACTAAAGAACAAGGCAGCAACAATAGACAACAGACAACGGTATGCCAGGACCAAGCGGGCCAACTATCATTGTGCCCAGTCTATCGTGTATATCCCCACGGGCCACAGACCAACCATGATTTTTGTACTGTATTATAGTGCTAGTGAGACCATGTCTTTCTTCCAAACCCTCGCGGAAAGAAATCAGTCGCAGACATTGTCAAGTGAGTTCCATTGCAGCTTCTTCTGTATCGTCATTGGTTGATTCGGATCGGATAACTTGACCCAGAAGCTTGCGGTTTCTGTACGGAAGCCAGACTCCAGCCCCGCACACGACGACAGCGAGGCCAACGTGCATGTAGCCAATCAGCATAACTTTCCAGTAGTCAGCAACCTCCGAGAAAACCATCCCCAATGCTAGAGGAAGAAATTCCATGGATGAGCTGATACTCGTTTGAACTCCACCCACCCTTCCGCGTAGGTCCTCATCCACTGTCCTTTGGAAAAGTTGGATCGTCGCTAAATCTGCCACCCACAGTCCAATGCGGCTGGGTATGACTCCCACAATCATGAGGGTTGCCGTCATCAACGGATTTCGTGCGAGCAGTACTCCGATAATCGCGATCGAGATACAGCTAAACTGAAATAGTAGCCCGATAAGCAGCGAAGACTCAACCGAAGTGAATCTTTGAAGTAATACGAAACAGAAGGTCCCCATGAGTCCAGAGAAATTGCTCAGCCCCTGCCAGATGCCAATAGTGTCCCACCCCAGGCCGCATCTGTTCAAATATGCCGTCATCATGCCTCCGAAACAGAGGACGTTGGTATAAAGCAGCGCGAAGGCTACTCCAGCCCACATCATGTCTTGCTTCCGGTATATATGAAGATCTTCAATGACCTTGCATGATGAACCTGAACTGCTTTCCCTTTCGCCGTTGTCGAAATGTTCGCCAGGCTCGTCCGGCTCGTCCGGCACCTCTTCTCCCGACTCTTCGTGTTCCATCAAACCTGCATCGCTGGATAGAAGAATACTGTGAGCCTTCACTATGCAACCCGTCTGCAGCACGAGGCAGGCCATCTTTAGAATGCCGATTGGCAGCACCCCCCCTCCATGCTCTGCTGCAAACCCTGCCAGCGTTGGCACGGTGATAATACAGGCAAGGTGGATCTGTTTCATTGTGACATTGATGGTCTCAAGATTCTTGTCTTCGTTTTTTGCAATTACAACTGTCCAATCTCGCTGGATCGAAATCAGATACGCCTGCTGCAACACCGACGCAATTCCTCCTGACAAGTAAAGAGCGGCCAGCGATAACTTAGATGTCTTGCTTGCGTCAGAATCTGCCGCGTCTTCTTCTCCTTCGCTCGCATCTCCCGGAACGCTCGCATCTCCCGGAAGTCGTCCCAGGTTATATGCGAAGACCAAACTGGCAGCGAAGATGCAAGGGATCTGAGCCAGGAGAACGGAGGCTGTAAAGTTCTTTCGATTGAGTGCCGACCTCATGAGCCATGGCACAAACAGGAGAGTCGCAAGCTCTTGTGTCGCCGCGTACGACGAATTGAGGTAGAGCGACGAAGGACCCGCGAGTTCTGAGAGCCAAACTACCGTGCTGAATGCCCATAGCCAGGAAGAAAATTCAGCCAACAATTGCGCTGTATAAAGAAGCAACCGCGGCCTCTTGTCATCGACATCGTCGATCATCTCCCAAAGATGCAGTGCGAATATGTAGGGCTAGTAGGGACGTCGAAGGGTGGGCAAAGGTGCATCGATCTAGACTGGAGTCTTGAGTATTGGTGCATTGATCTAGACAGAGCCTTAGTATTGGAGCCATTGAAGTAGACTCAGCGGCCGGCGACCGACCGAATAGCGATAGATGCATGCATCATACCACTGATAAGGCAATAAGGCAAGTTTGTACCGAGATCGAGATGAAGGATGAGCGAGCAAGCGAGCATGCTATGCGATGCGTGCGCCGGCAGCCTTCTTTCAGCTTTAGTGACTTCAATACAACATACGATAACGACAACTCGTCTATGTCCTCATTTCATTTTAAAAGTGCCTGTGAGATGGAATGAAAGATGTTGAGAAACCGTTACGCTGCAATAACTGTGTCAGCTTCGCACTCGGCTGGCTGGTGGGCATGATCCCAAGTGAGTTGAAGCTCAGGTAATCAAAAAGTTAAACCCTGAGTTTCTCTCATCGCGCGGAGGATTCAATCTCAGCGGTGCTCGCTAAGTAGTATCGTCGTACGTGCGTAGATAAATTCTCATGCATGTTCCGTTTTGGCACGAACGATGACGGGCGGGGTGCGCGGTGACCGCGTTTGGTTTGACTCGACATTTTTGTTGGCAATGATAGCATCTATTTTCTGCTCGTCGACAGCAACTGTTGGGCACTGTGGGGGACGAAAACGAAAGACAACAACTCCCCAACCCTCCAACCCAAACTGCACGCTCATAATTGTTGCTTTTTGCCGGGCTCAGTCGACGACTCGCCCTAATCACGCATGGCAACAAGAAACACTTACAGAAAATAACGATGGCAAAAGCAAGGGCGATCGCCCTCATCGCTCTCTCCGTCGGACCCGGCGCCCTGAGGTTCCAGTGCTTCGTCGACGGCGCCGGCGGTTCCTCCCCGCCGTTTGAAACGCTTGCCGGCAGGGACGGCAGCGCCGACGCGCCCGGCTACGAGGCGATCAAGGACTACCAGCGTGCCAAGGCCGGCATGCGGTACGTCGAGGCCGTGGCCGACGGCCTGAACCTCGAGATGGACATATACGACATCCTGCACAGCTCGACGAGCGACGTCCAGTCGATACAGGTCGTCGACACCTTCTTCGGCAGGACGCTCGTCACGGACGGCAAGACCCAGAGCTCGGGACACGACGAGTTCGTCTACCACGAGTCCCTCGTGCACCCCGCCATGTTCTGGTCGGCGCAGCTCGCCCAGCTCGCGTCTGCGGGCGAGGGCGCCGCGGCGCCGAGGACGGTGTTCATCGGGGGCGGGGGCGAGCTGGCCACGGCGCGCGAGGTGCTCAAGCACAGGACAGTGGAGCGCGTCGTGATGGTCGACCTCGACGACGAGGTCATCGAGGTGTCGAGGAAGCACCTGCCCGAGTGGGGCGGCGATGCTGTACTCAACCACCCGAAGGTGGAGTACGTCGTGGGCGACGTCCGGAAGTACCTCGCGGATACCAGGGAAAAGTTCGATGTTATCATAATCGACGTCTCGGACCCGATCGAGGCGGGTCCGGCCGTGGCGCTCTACACGAAGGAGTTTTACGAGACGGCCTCGAGGCGGCTCACCCAGAACGGCGTCCTCGTGACACAGTCCGGATCGGCTAGCTTCGTGCCTTTCCCACAGGTCGACGAGGAGTCATCCTGCTTCGCCCCGATCCGGAACACGCTGGCCACGGTCTTCGATCACGCGGTGCCGTTTTCCTGTCCCGTCGCGAGCTTCGGCGAAGACTGGGGCTTCGTCATGGCGTTCAACGGGGACGAGGCCGACGCCAGGAGCCTCAGGCTCGTAGACGAGACGATAGACGTCATGATCGAAGATAGAATAGCTGCCGTCCCCAAGGTGCCCGATCACGCATATCGCTCAATCGGGGTCAAGAGGATTCTCACTGGGTATGAGAGGGGAGCGAACGCTCTCAAGCACTATGACGGAGAGTCCCACAGAGGTCTTTTCATACTGAGCAAGCCGCTCCGGAATGTCATGAAGGACGACTCGAGAATCATGACGGATGACAGCCCGCTCTTCATGTTCTAAACATTCCATCTCGGATTGTACCAATATTTATCTTGGATGTGCTGTAGAGTCATACTTATGCGTTGGTAATACCGTATGTACATACAACTCGTAATGAGACAAGTGATAATTTCATTATAATTAACAATTGATCAATACATGAATACGGGGTTATCGACTGTCATTATTCGCTTGTCTCTCTTCATTCCTTTCCGAAGCGGTTTGCTCAGCGAGAACAATGCTCTGTGTATCTCGCCATCATAGTGCAGCAGTGCATCCTCGCCCCTCTCGCTTCCGGTGTACTCTCTTGTTTGGCCGGTTGAGTGATGCGCCGGGATGCCAGGGATGTTCTCGATTCTATCCTTGATCATGAGATCTACCTCCTCGGCGCCCATGTGCCGAGGGTGCCATGCCGCGCCGGAGGACTTCTGGTTAAATGCGAGCACGAAGCCCCAGTCTTCGCCGAAGCTCGGCACCTGGCAGGTGTACGGTACGGCACTGTCAAAAACTGTCGCCAGCGTGTTCGTTATCGCAGCAAAGCACCAGGACTCCTTGTTCGAGTCGCCACTCTCATCGGCGCTGCCGCTGGGCACGGCATGCACGTGCGGGATAAAGTCCGCGCTGCCCGCCTGGGTGACGAAGACACCATTGTCATTCAATAACGTCGAGGCATGTTTATAGAACTCCTGAGTGTACAGAGCGATTCCTGGCCCAGCCTCGATCGGATCCGATATATCCATACAGATCACATCAAACTTTTCAGACGTCTCTGTTAGGTACTTGTGCGCATCTCCGATTATAAGCTCCATCTTCGGGTGGTTCGCCACGGTCTCGCCGCCCCACTCGGGCAGGTACTTCTTGCAAACTTCAATGACATCGCCGTCGAGGTCCACCATTACAAGCCTCTCAATTGTGTTGTGCTTGAGCACCTCGCGTGCCGTAGCAAGCTCACCGCCTCCGCCAATGAATACCGACTTCGGCCCTCCCGATCCGTTATTTAGCATAGCATTTATGAAGAGAGGCGGGTGGACGAGGCTTTCGTGATATACAAATTCGTCATGCGCTGCACTCTGCGTTTTGCCATCTGACGGATAGAGGCGTTCAGCTTAACGACGGGCATTCCAACACACTTTCAAACTTCGCACACCCTTTTCGTACCAGTGACGAGGGTCATTCCGAAATACGTCTCGACGACCTGAACCTCTTGGAACTCGGACAGTGATGTGTGCAGCAGCCGTTTGAGCTCCATGTCAAGACGTAAGCCCGGACCGATTTCTTGAAAATGACAAAATAGCGTGAGGAGAAATTGGCATGCAGGTATCATGATGTTGAAGCGGCGACAACCTTCGACGTATCTGAAGCCGGCCTTGGCGCGTTCCTTCTCGATGAGGTCGTCGTGGCGTGACATATTTAGATTTGTAAGATGCCGTCCACTATATAACTGCGTTCTGAATGCTGCCACGCTAGGAGAGAGCAGAGGAAACAGTGAAAGCAGAGGTGGACAGAGCAGCTTCATGGGTGTGGAGCAGAGTCCACATCTATGATGCCATAGTCTATTTCGCTCGGCTCTCGCGATTTTGATTTGGTGGCTGTGGTGTGTGCTGGTGTGTGGTTGTGGTTTTCCCATTCTTGGTCTTGGTTTTCTCCCGCTGGCCTAACGCGCCGGCCGGCCTTCGATCCCCCCCGGCCCGCGGCCCGTCCCCGCGCCCCAGTCCCATCGACTTCGGACTCGTTCATCCCCCGCATCCCCCGCGATCATCCCCCGGC
>JAAMXK010014487.1:0-17095 GCA_019693575.1 Thalassiosira oceanica | reverse complement strand
TGTGGCTTGAAACTGCCAAGGTTTATTCCTGATATCACTCTGCCAGTCTCTTGAAATAGCCTCGAGTTCTTTGCGTCCACTTTGACGAATGCCCACAGCACGTTCGAAAGTTCTTGTGGTTTGGAAGCATACAGAATTTTCACGGCTGCCTCCCCAAAGACATTGAACAGAGTCTCTTCCCCGATATCTGGGTTACGCTCGACAAGTCCAAACGAGTAGATGAGGTTTGACAGGTGTCTTGCATCAAACTCATTGAGCATGCCCAATGCCGAGCTGGCAATGCTGTCGAATAGCGGCGAACATTGCGATTCTTTTACGAATAATCTCCGAATAAAATGAAGAGGATCATTTGCGCGGTATTGTCGATTGCCACGGCTGACCTGGCTGATAGTCTTGGCAATCCCCAACGAGGTCTGAGCCAGGTCTCTGCACTGGAAGCTGTGCATCCTGGTGCAGGTGGTACCTATGACACACCTCAGTTTCTCCTCCAAGTTGGGGTCTTTAGCACCACCCTTGTGTAAAAGACGTGATAAAGCTGACCAGAAGGCTGCGATGGCTCTATTGGACAGCGATTCAAGGTTGCTACTTGCCAAATTGACCAGTTCAACCACAGTCTGACATGGTCTAAAGTCCAGATTTCTTCCCTGCATGCTGGTCGCACCTCTGCCTCTTCCATCGCGGTCTTGCCCGCGACTCCGTCCTTGGGCCCGGTCCCATCCATGTCCTCGACGACCTTCATTCCTGTCTGGCATGGTGGATCGATGGACTAATGTTCTCCCCTCTGGAATGTCTCCACGATGCGCTGAGTCGCTCCAGCTCCTGCGGCTGCGGTCCCGGTCATTGGGCCCACTCCACGGAGGCTCCTCTTCCTTGCGCCCCCTGCTCCAGTCCGATTGCCGGTCCCTTGATCTCGATCGGCCCCTCCAACTCGATCGTAACCTGAACTGCGACCTGTCTCCTGACCTCGAAACCGGTCTGTCGCGCGAGGAGAAACTCTGACCGCGATCTTTGTGGCAGTGCTTCCTGCCGTCACTGTCACTGTGTCGTGGCTAAGGTTGGACTGTTGGAAGAGCTCCTCTTCTTCCGTTTGTTCCTCGTCCTCTTCTTCCGTTGTTGTTCCTCGTCCTCCTCCTATCCTCCGTTGAAGTGAGTCTGTGCTGCCTCGCTGCCTCCGTTCAGCGGGCCCTGCCAGTCAACCGGCCGTGGTTGACCAAGTACCCCACTTAACATCACTGCCTAAGTTAAGTTTAGTCCTGGTCGGCCGACTTAACATTATCAATACGATCGGATCCTAATACATCACTGCCTTAGCCGTGCCCGCAGTCAGCGCCGCTTTTATGCATCGCCAAGCCTTGACACACGACAACACCGCTGGGCGCGATCTTCTGGTCCCGAAGAAGCCCGAGGAGAGACATGTCGACTACATAGACGAGCGGTCGGTCGCGGCGGTGCTCTGTCTACCTCTATCCTGCAGACTGCAGACTGCTTCTGTCTGGAGACTCGTCGCGGCCTGTCGTCACTGTCGTCGCTGCCGCTGGCCGCTGGTCCATCGAGGATCCGCTGACTGCTTCGGCGGCGTCTCCACCCGAGAACCCGGGGGGGAAAAGGCGGGGATCGACCAAGACACCAAGACTTGTCCCACCCCCCGAACGTCCGTCGTCCCGGACCGTCCCCCGCCCTCGCTGGACATCGTCACATCGTCGTACACTGGAGGCCGTAGTCCTTGCCTCTCGTCCATCGGACTCGATCGTCCTCCGCTCTGCATAGCGAGCTCCAACGCCGGGGGCCGAGGAGGACGGCTCGGCAGTAGGGCCAGGGACGACGCGCCGCTGCCCTCCCCCGGCGCCTTCCCGGCGGACGGACGCCGTCTCGGCAGTCACGGCAGTCTCGACCGCGGCGGGGACCTCGTCGAGCCTGGCCGCCGCGGACGCCGAGGCTGGACTACTCGTGGCCCGCGGACTTCTTCGTTGGCGACCTTGCCCAACGATGTGCATTCTAGCGGCAAGCGGGAAACGGTGGGGAAGGACGGCATTCCCGCTCCTCCTCCCGGGGGGGGAGGACGGCGCGACGCCCGACACGATCGAACGAGGACGGTCTCCGTCCAACCAGAGGGGCTAGCACGCTCTAGCACGGCACCGCGTCCCTCCAGGGGGCTCGCGAGGGAAGGGACCGAAACCGCAAGTGGAACCCCCGGGAGCGAACGACGCTGGGCGAGGGGCGGGAAGGCAGGCGCCGTCCGGCGGAAGGAGGAACGGTTGGGTCGTGTCCGGAGGACGAGCGCCTCCTCCCGGGGCGGAACGCCGTCCGGCCGGGGGCGCCCTCGGGCCCTCGGGGGAGTTGGGACGCCGCGAGACGCGCGACCGCCGTCGCTCCCCCAAGGCGAATGACGGGGGGCATCCTCCTCCTGGGTCCGCCAGTTGCTGTCGTTGAACCTCCCTGAACCTCCCGGAGGTCACGGAGCGGGCCTCCGAGAGCCACCCGAACGGCCCTGGGGAAGGCACGCAAGGCGAGCAATTTTCGCGTTGGAAAGGCCCCAGGACCGGGCAAAACTAGACCCCGCGGCCCGCGTTGGGGGGGTCTATACCGCTGGCGGGCCGATCTTCGGCCCGTCGGCCCGATTCGGGACGGAAAGTAGCTTCCCGGGAATGCTCTCCTCGAGCTCCACAAGCCGTGGCCAAATCGACGTATTCAGGTCCTAGCTCGCCGGGCGGCTCTCGCGGCCTCGAGAGGACGAAGAAGAGGGATGCGATGTGGGCAGGACGACTCCCGAAGCCGTCTCGTGAGGAGAGGTCTCTCGCCCAAGAAGAAGTCACGGCGGGGGGGGAGTGACTACAGACAGTTGACTACAGACAGTTGTCTGTGGACCGTCCCCCGGAGCGGAGGTCGTGTGCAACGGGGGCCATCCGCGGGGAGCAACGAGGCGGGCGGCGCTCGGGGACGGAGGTGACAGGCGGTAGACCGACCCGTCGAGTTCAAAAGTGGCGAGTCGCTGGGCTTCCCCGGCGCAGGCGTCCTCCAGGGTAGCATCGTGTCCAACGAGAGATAATATAGCGGTAAGTGGGAGGCCCCGGCATTCATTCATTTTGCTTTCTTTGCTCAAACCAGATCCCCCTCTCTCCATCGCCCCTTTTCTCCCATCTCCAGCTTCGGCTGCACTGCGGCAGAGGAGTCTATGTGGAGTCAGACCGGGCTCTTTGACGTGTTCGACATGGCCAACAACATCGCGCAATAGTTCAAAGGGTCCGACGTTACGCCGGCTACTTATAGAAGTGGGCCGACGGCAACGGGGACACTATTATCGACCGCATGTACTCGGGGGAGGAGTCCGACGACCTCGAGGACGACAAGAGGCTCGCGAGCAGCTCGGCCGTCCCGACCCGGATCCAGGCCATGCTCGACAAGGTGAAGGAAATGACCATGCACTGGGCAAATGAAAAGGACGGCGGGGAGGACGAGCCAACGTTTATGTTTGGGTTCGTGTGTGGGGCCAACATGCCTTGTGATAGGAAAACTTCAAATCTGCTGAATACAAATAAAATATGGCGTCATTGCCTGAAAACGTGACAACACTTCATTGAATTATTTCTGTAACGAGTCAACATCCTAACGAAAGAACTTTTTACATTATCTGGCCATTGGAGAGCTTTTCGCGTAGATAGCGCTGCTTCATCTCCGAGTTTTTCAACTCGTCCCACTCCCAATAAGGCACCGACACCACTTCAATGCGGTCCAGCCTTCCCACCTGCCTGTGCTTCAGAATTGTACTTCCCGCAGGCCGCCTATCAATGAAGTGAGACTGTCCATCGACTTCAACTGCTACTTTCCTTCCATCGCTAACCTTCACCAATGCATCTATTCGATACCCGCTCCCAAGAAGGACTTCCTCCTCAAGATCAAGTCCAGCAGCTTTCAGTTCATCCACAACGTCATTTTGCAGTTTAGATTCAGAAAAGCCTCGAGACGTGAATGCGTTTCGACACTTTGTTCGAAGAGACCCCGGCAGTTCAATCCCCGACTCCAACTCCTGCTGCCACAGCTGCCACTGGTGAAGCTGGCGGAATTCCTCGACTAAAAATTCATTCTCGTTCGAGGCAAGTGCACCGGCATAGCCTTCGTTGAAAAAATCCTGCTTTGGTAAATTGGCCACTGAGTACGCCCAAGCGATATTCGCGAGGACTTGCTCACTGCATTCATCAAGTTTTGATGCAATCACGGGAGCGTGAGCAGAAAACAATCGCTCGTCAGTGTAACCAACAGTGGCGCAAGCCCACACAGTATTGGACAGCTCCTGCGACTTGAATGAGTCCAAGCTGCCCAGTCCAGCAATGTGATTTCCGATCTTGTTGAACAGCTCAGGATGCGACACTCCAGCGGAAGCAAACGCCCATGCAGTATTCGACAGCTCCTGCGGCTTGAATGAATCCAAGCTCGTCTGTCCAGCGACGCGATTTCCAATCTTCTTGAACAGCTCAGGATGCGACACTCCAGCAGTAGCAAATGCCCATGCGGTATTGGACAGAGCCTGCGGATTGAATGAATTCAAGCTGTTGAGTCCAGCAATGTGATCTCCGATCTTTTTGAATAGCTTGGGATGCAACTTTCCAGCTGAAGCAAACGCCCAGGCGATATTGGACAGAGCCTGTGGCTCAAAGGAGTTCAAGCTGCCCAGTTCAGCAACATGATTTCCTATCGTTTCGAACAGAATAGGGTGCGACACTCCAGCTGTAGCGAATGCCCAGGCTATGTTGGAAAGATGCTGCGGCTGGAAGTCATTCAAACGTCTTGCGACAATGTGGTTCCCAAGAACTCGAAATTGCTCGGAGTATTCTTCGCCCGACTTCGCAAAGGACCACAAAATATTGGCTAGTTCCTGTGGCTTGAAACTGTCTAGGTCCATTCCTGATATCACTCCGCCAGCCTCTTGAAATAACCTCGAGTTGTTTGCGTCCACTTTGACGAATGCCCACAGCATGTTCGAAATATCTTGCGGTTTGGAAGTATGCAGGATTTTCACGGCTGCCTCTCCAAAGACATTGAACAGAGTCTCTTCCCCAATCTCTGGGTTACGCTCGACAAGTCCAAACGAGTAGATGAGGTTTGACAGGTGTCTTGCGTCAAACTTATTGAGCACGACCGCAGCCGAACTGGCAATGCTGTCAAATATAGACGAACATCGCGATTCTTTCACGAATAATCCCCGAATGATGTGACGAGGATCATCTGCGCGGTATTGTTGATCACCACGGCTGACATGACTGATAGTCTTGGCAATTCCCAACGAGGTTTGAGCCAGATCTCTGCTCTGGAAGCTGTGTATCCTGGTGCAGGTGGTACCTATTACACACCTCATTTTTTGTTCCAAGTTGGGGTCTTGAGCATCGCGATTACGTGCAAGACGCGGCAAAAGAGACCAGAAGGCTGCCATGTCCCTGTTGGACATTGAGTCAAGGTGGCCGCGCGCCAAATCGGCCAGTTCTGAGACGGTCTGGCATGTTCGAAAGTCCGGACCTCGTCTGTGTGCGCTGGACGCGCCTCTGCCTCTACCACCGTGGCCTCGCCCGTGACCCCGTCCTTGGGCCCGGTCCCATCCACGTCCTCGTCCTTCATTCCTGTCGTCTGGCATGGTGGATCGATGGACTACTGTACTCTCCTTTGGATTGGCTCTACACGTCGAGTCGCTCCAGCTCCTGCGGCTGTGGCCCCTGTCGTTGGTCCCACCCCAGGGAGACTTCTCTTCCTCGCAACCCCTGCTCCAGTCAAACTGCCGGTCCCTCGATCTCGATCGGCCCTTCGAACTCGATCGCAACCTGAACTGCGACTTGTCTCCTGACCTCGAAACCGGTCTGTCGCGCGAGGAGAAACTGTGACCGCGTTCCTCGTGGCGGTGTTTCCTGCCGTCGTCGTCTCTCCTGCTTCTCTTCCTATGCTCCCAGCTATCCCTGCCCCGGGTGCCGTCCTCATCGTCGTGCCCGCGCTTAGCCGAGCCAGGCTCGTAAGGCGCGAGGCGTTCCTGCCGTGGACGACTGGGGCCCAGCTCGGGAGGCTGGAAGCGGGACTGACGCTGCTGGCCGGAGCCCTGGTGTTGGTATCGGCCGTAGCGGCGGCTGCAGTCCTCGTAGTCCCACTCGCGCTTAGCAGCCGAGCCCAGCCCGTAAGGCTGTGGACGACTGGTGCCTAGCTCGGGAGGCCGGAATCGGGGCCGCCGCCGCTGGCCGGAGACCCGGTCTTGATAGTGACTGTCATCTTCATCGTCATACTCGCGGTTAGCCGGGCCAGGCCCGTTCGGCTCGAAGCGCTCCCTCTCCCCCTGCCGTTGCTGGCGCGTATCCAACGAAGACGAATACCGCACCAGCGCGCCGTGCGCCCGGACGGACGAGTCGCGCAGCAGCCTGGCGTGCGCCGCGTCGCTCCTCCCCCGCCCACCGGCGTCCGGGACGCGACGCGAGGCGTCCTCCCCGTCCTTCCTGCTGGCCAGGATCGCGCCGCGCGCGCTCTTTTTACGGACGGAGGGCGAAATGGCGTGATCAGGATACGAGGCCAGGAGAACGAAAGCAGTACAATAACCGTTTCGGCCGAACTTACTTCCTGGAGGCTGTCCAGCTCGTCCTTCGCCTTCGCGCTCCGCCCGTCCTTGCGGTGCCGCTTTGGCTTCTGCGGTCCTCGGGAGGGGGGCGCGTCCACTCTCTTGCTTCTCTTTGCGGCAGCGTCGTCTTCTCCGGCGCCCCCCGTCGTCTCGGCGCTCTGCTTGTTGGCCGTGCCCGGGGACCGCTCCCGGAGGGGCGGGCGGGGAGACGGTGCACCATCCGCTTCCTCCGTCGAGGCGTCCTCCGACGGCGAGGGTCCGTTCGCGGCGACGGCCGGCGACCGTCCGGCGCTGATGAGGGCGTCTCCTGCTGCTCGCTGATCCATGGCGACCCGCCTCCTTGGGCTTCTGTAAACGGCCTCCGGCCTCTGCCTGGCCCCCCCTAATTATTTATTTTTGAGGATTTCATGTTGCTTTGATTGATTAAGAGGGCGGTTTCGGAATGCGGCTTGCATCTCCCCAGTCAATCGCTGCTTGCGGCATCGTCACCACCAGACGACTTGGGACCCTGGACGCATGTTCCTCTCCTCTAGCCATGCATCTGTGGAAGATTGTCCACATGATATGCAGCACCAGAATTGGGACATATACCTGTGGCAGGTTTAGGGTCAGCACGTTCAAAACGCGATCGCTCCGCGAAGCCGGAAAAATAGGCCAAAAGCAAGCGAATCAGGGAAGCAAGCGACTGCCATAGATCGATGAATGTTGGGAGATAGACCGCCGTTCAATGCTTCTACATTGATTTGAACATATTATTAGTTCACCTGCGAATTGGCAGGGCGAAGATATACGTTTATCAGTTTGAAAACCGTCGATTTCCGAAGCCAACCTTTCCACTACGGGCGATACTTTGTCTCTTCATACATCTTCACACAATGAGAATGGTCGCTGGCGAGTAAAATATTTGGATTCTACGCGTCAAACTGCTCTAGATACGTTCTCGAAAGGGTTCCGGAGACCTATCTATGTCTTGAACAGAGGTGTCCCTCTCACCATGTAATTGCGCGGTGTTGAGCGGTGTTCGACTTCGAGGCCTAAAACTTCGGTGATTGCGGGATCGACGGCAATAGCAGATGCCAGAATCGTGATCGGCGGACGATCTTACCCCAGAATAGACATCCGACATACTTCCATGGCGCACCTCCGGCCAATCTATGTGCTGTTGGTGTCAGTGGCCTACTACAGCCGCTAAACGGCCATCTCTACAACCTCATCGACTCGTCGCCGGCGTGAACAAGAAGCCCAACACTTCACCACCTGGATGCTGTCGCCTTTACGAGCTTGGAACCATCAGCAATGCATACCACCAACTCCTCCATGTATGCGAATGGAATCGGCTATCTGCCATCAATATCGGCGGTCTATGAAGCCGCTTAATGGCCCTCTCAAACCTCAGTGGTGTGTCGCCGACGTACGCTATAATGAGTTGCAAAGATGGACGCTTAGCGGCTATAGGCCACGGCGCATAGTCGTCTAACTAAGTCCATCAATGTCCGCCACCGGTGGTATGCACCGCCGGTGGATCCGAGCTTGCGCATGGGTGAAGAGATTTGGCCTGAAGTAAGTTGATTGAATTGATTTTTTCTTCCTCATAGCTTGAATGCTTGAATGGCTTCTACGGTCGTGGCGCTCCCATGAGAGTAGTTGGCAGAGTAGTTAGTAATTCCCTCATGTTTTCTGAACAATATGCTGTCACAGGGAGATGGTATCCTTCTAACTTTGGCCGCCGACCTACTAGGTATCTAGTTGATGGGTAGGTATTGGTCTGACTTGGGACCCTGGAAGCATTTTCTTTTATTGATCACCACTTTCCTGGCCATGCATCTGTGGAAGATTGTCCACAGCGTATGCAGCTGAATCTGTCGTTTATTCCTAGCAAGCACCTTAGGAGTTCGAATGAGTTTTCGTGCCAGGTGACGCATTCTTGTCAACACACCCTACAAACGTACCTACCTACCTAGGCGTTGGCTTGCGCCTGGATGCTGAGCTTCATGACTTTAAGCGACGCTCCTCAAGGTCACGACCAACGTTGCTATACTTGTCTATTGTTGACATTGTTGAGATGGCTGAGAAGATGATCTGCAAACGCGTCTCCTTGACTACCACCAGTTGTCAATGATAGCTGAAGATGTGAACAAAGAGTCATGCAATCTGTGAATGCATCTCCTGAACTACAGTAGGGTTTGCGCCTTGCTCAGACCTTTACATATGGTTGAGAAAAGACTTTGCCCTTGTGCCTGCTATGTACCACACAGCAATGCCGGTGTGGCCGTTGTTGTGGCGCGCGTGCGCACCACGGCTTATCTCATAACCCAAAATTCCACACTTCCGCACCACATACAACACTGTTGCCCAGCAGATCATGAGCTCAAAT
The DNA here is from genome assembly GCA_019693575.1 of Thalassiosira oceanica. NCBI lineage: Eukaryota > Bacillariophyta > Thalassiosirophyceae > Thalassiosirales > Thalassiosiraceae > Thalassiosira > Thalassiosira oceanica. The sequence goes on along the minus strand of JAAMXK010014487.1, from coordinate 8,138 downwards.
ACGACAATGTGGGAGGCGGGCCTTGCCGCATAGATCGCAGACCTTCTGGACTCGTCTCCAGGAGGCCTTTTGCCCCAACGGCTTGATCTGTGCTCTCGGACTTCGTCTTCCTATCTCGACGTTTCCTCCACGTGGCACGACGCACGTTGATTTCGTCTCCATAAATGCAGTCGGTCGTCGATCTCGTGGGCTGCGCGGCGCCGGGCCGGCACAACACTACCGTACATCACTGTAGCAAAGATCGGCCGACGAATCGACATTACTCGGCAAGGGATCGGAGTTCGAGTATGTTTCGAAGTTCTATTGGCATGTTGAGAACATTTCTAGTTAACCTGTTCAAAGGCCGGTCAATTTTCGGCCGTTGGAAAGTTTCGATCTTCTGTGGGCATTCTACGCGACGGCAACATGATGGTGTGGCCGCGCTTGACGAATTTGTCGATATCGGCGAAAGATGAGGACAAGCGAGCACCACGGCTGGATTCAGCGCATCGAACTTCCCCCGGAAACGATGTCGTTCCGACTTCTTCGAATAGATTTGCCGAAGTCGGTCTGCCGTAGTGACACTGCTTATCGTCGATCTTCGGTCTTCACTCAAGCTACTAGGTAGTTTTACTAATTCCGCAGCCCACGAGATCGACATTTAATTTGGGGCCCCACCGACTGCGTTTATCTCATCGTGCATGCCGCAAGGATACTTTTTTTGGGAGAAAGGAGAAAATGGGGTACCGTAGGGGGGTACCATAAAGGCCATGCGCTGGCCAAAAAGGCAAAAACACGCCTGTGGTATGTTTTCACCATACAAAAGCAGAAATACGATACGCTAACTAAAAGCACGAGCGACGCGCCGACACACGAGATCGATACTGCAAACTCCGATGAAGGGATGACATCAAAAGAGATGTGCCAATACCCTGCTGGACCTTCGATCTAGACTCAATATTGCATGGCAAATCCGATACAGCAACTCCCGAAGCGTGAAATTTATCAGAAGGACAATTTTGTCGAGCGCCTTCATCTAAACGCTAGTTACAACACCGACGAATTTCGGCAGCCGAATTTTGGGCGACCTATTGCACGATAGCATCTGCCATACATATAAGATGTCATCTGATATCTCAAACGTTGTCGAACTCCCACTAGCAGCCGAGGAATGTCCATCGATGTCATCGTTGATGTTGCGTGGGGCGGTCAGTGCTCTAGCTAGTAGCTACTAGCGTACGATTTGTCCGGCCGAGGGCCCCCGAACATCCATTTTACTCAGACTGTGGGGCCCCTGCCGCTGTATATAAGCGAATTGCATCCGGTTCTTGCCCATATTTTGCGGTTTGCTCAATTTCAGCACCAAATTTTAGCAAGGACAAAGCACAGGACAAGGTGATCGGCCGAGCGGGAGGGAACCAAAATGTTGGGGAGCATCGTAGAAGACCATCGGACTATTGATTTAGACGTAAATGGCACGGAGAATTTGATGGTGCAACTTCTGGAGCGCGGTATTCAACAGGGAAAAATTTACGGACAAAAGCTAGAGATAGGGCCTATTTTTAGCGGTTTGCTCGAATGAGGCAAGGGCTGTCTCGTGAGTTAAATCCCAGGTAATAATAAAGTTACCTGAGATTCAACTCATTTAGGAGCGAAAATCGCTTATTAGTCCAGAAAACTTCACATGGCTTCATATATTTTTCGCTAACAAATAACTAGAGAGGGCTGTTCTGAGGAGTTAGTCTAATCGTTATTCTTCGTTATTCCTACCATTTGCCAACGGGCGGCACATCAAGGGGCTCAGCTCAGGAGGAAACGCGATTAGATGCTTTTCACTTTTACATTTTGGTTCCGAAAGAAATGTTCGCGCGACTTGAAGATCCGTTCGCACTTACATCACTGTTCTCATTATTTTTGACACCTATTGATCGCGTTTCAATGGTATTTGCAACAAAGCTGAAGTTCAACTGTCGATAGGGCCTGGTATGTACCCTTGCAGAGCAATACGTATTTGCACCAGCCAAGCTGCCAACAACCCTCCTGCGAAAGATAATGAGGGCCCTCGGCCGGTAGTAGCACGTCACATACAGGCAGTACGCAGCAGCTTGGGATAGGGCTTACACAGACGCTGATACGGCGAAAACATAAGTACATACGGGCAGTGTTTTTGAAACCGCGTGGCCTTTATGGGTGATGAGTTGTCACAGCGCGTCACGGGCGTACCGTAGGACCTCGCCCACGCCCTCAATGTAGATATTGTAGTTAGCAAAAACGCTAGATAGAGGAAAGGGCCAAAATTGGCAGACTTTGCTGTATAATTTCGGAATGGCGAATCACCCAAAGGAGAAGCGGGTTGAAAGTCGAGAATGGTCAGGTGCTCCTTATGCTCGACTTTCTCCTACTTCTCCCCTGGGCATAGGTCGCTCGGCGCATTTACAGCGCGACTACAGCACCCTTGCGGCCTCGGTCGGCTCGGCCGGCACAACGACGATAGGGAGAGCCGAGCTCCTCCATGGCCTCCCCTGGTGGCTGGATGATGACGCCCATGGCACCTACTCATCCCCAATACATTCCCTACGAAGTGCTGCGGCCGTAGGGCTATTCCAATGGCTCTACGGCCGCCATTATCTATCAAACGAGCCGGTGCAACGGCAAATTCGCTCATCATCAAACAAGCCCGGCCTACCGAGGTCCCGGAGCCGTTGATAACGTCATTTCTAGAGAGAAGCCGGCGGCTACCGAAGTTAGATGTGGTATCGAACTAAGTCCCTGCAGAGCCGCGTGTTCATCGAGGACCATCTACGCCTCCTTCTGGCCCGATATCTGTGTTGGGCTCCTCGGCGGCACCTCTGTTGGTTGGCATCCCGTCCGAGTTCGGATTTGCAGATCGGACGACGCCGCTGCCGAGATGACTTCGTCTATAAGTCTCCTTTCGATGTTGCCAACCGCCGTTTGACGGCTTTGACGGAGGCTCGTTGTTGTGGAGCAATTCGCCTCGCCCTAGGGGCACCATGGTTTTGTTCGTTTTTCTTGGTTTTCGTAGGTACTTTAGTTACAGTAGTGGCATGGGCGGTTTTGCGTGAGCTGGCGTGACAACCGATCGGGTACCAAGGGGTACCATAGCCGTAGCACGCGCCCTCACTGGGGTCAAAAATGGTATAAAAAGCATTTTTTTGACATGGCTTGAATCAATCGCTAGTTGTCAGACGATTCCTTGGGCACCCAGTACATCGACATTGAGCTACAGACCCCTCCTGTGAGTTCCGACCACAGGTTCGACGGTTCGACAATATTGGCCGTCCGATCCGCTTCGGTGGGTGCCCTGCGTCGCTGCTTTTTCCGCTTTTCTTGCCGCGTAATTAACTTGAATGATCCCATGAGATCGGCTATACCAGAAAATGGGATAAAATGTGTGTGTAAGGGGTCCTATAAGTTAAGCTAATGGGATAAAATTCTCTTACAACAACTAGCTAGCTCTAGCTAGTGCGTTTGTTTACTAGAGCTAGAGAGTTCAAAACTCTGTCGATATCATGCGTTCACGACCAGAAGCTGGCGCTGAAGCGTGATGGGTAATTCGGTATGTTGAATTGGTATGTGTGAGTGTACTAGATATGATTCCAATGACCGACCATGCAAAGCATGATCTAGCGTATCCACCCAAAGCAGGTGACGGCCGGCTTTTGATCTCTCTTCTTCAGTGTTGGATCTCACTTGACAACTTTCTAGATTGTGCGTCTAGTTCTCCTTCAGAAAAGCCAAAATATTTTTGGCAAACATTATCAGGGTGCACTATGCGCTAGCGCTCCGGGAACTATCCCAGTTTGGTAAAAAACGAGGTACGGATAAGGGCACGAAACGCGCCACTACACTTGTTATCTCTTTGACTTGTGCGCCGACATGGACGTGCGTTAGAGATCTTCTGTTCTCCTCCACGGCCTCCCCACCCTCGTGTAGAGGAGAAAGCCTCTGGATTCAGACGCGGCCTGTTGAAGAAGTTGATCATCCATGTCTAAGCCGGAGAGTCGAATCACCTCAACGCCAAGGAGGGCAGTCGGACTCTCCCAGCAACTTCTCCCGTCGGTCAGTTGCCACCGCGACGTTGGACCCAAACCCTAAAATTTGTGTCGATGTCCAAGAAGGTAAGGGAGAACCCGGCAGTGGTCCCCCGCCGCTACATCGCCAAAGTCCCCTCTGTCTAAGCGAGGCCCCGCGGCGCTGTCAGGATGCCATCATGCCAAAAAAATGTATTCTAGCGGTAAGTGGAAAGCCACGGCATCCACTCATTCTGCTTCCTTTTCTTCAAAGCCGTGGCATCCACTCTCTCTGCTTCCTTTTCTCACACGCCTCCAGCTAATGTACCTACGCTGTGGCGAAGGAAGTCCGTTGGAGTCAGACCGGTCTCTTCGACGTGTTTGACATGGCCAACAATATCGCGTACTATGCCGAGGGGTCGGATGTGTAAGCTAGCTACATATTGAAGTGTGCCAACGGCAAAGGGGATACTATAAAGAGACTCGAGAGCAGCCCACCGTCCCGACCCGGATCCAGGTGATGCTCAACAAGGTGAAGTAAATGAGCGCGCACAGGTCTAAGGAAAAGGACGGCGGGGGACGAGCCGACGTCCATAGTTAAGTTCGTGTTCGGGGCAACTTGTGCGGACTGGTCTTGTGATTGGAACACTTCAAATCTGTTGAATTAGAATAGGATGTGGCGTCTTTTGCCTGAAAACGTGTCACTTTCATTGAATTATTTCTGTAACAAGTCAACACCCTAACGAAAGATCTTTTTACATTATCTGGCCATCTGAGAGCTTTACACGCAGATAGTGCTGCTTCATCACAGAGTTTTTCAACTTGTCCCACTCCCAATAAGGCATGGACACAACTTCAATGCGGTCCAGCTTTGCCACCTGCCTGTGCTTCAGAAATGTACTTCCCGTAGGACACCTATCAATGAAGTGAGACGGTCCATCGACTTCAACTGCTACTCTCCTTCCATCACCAACCTTCACCAATGCATCTATTCGATACCCGCTCCCAAGAAGGACTTCCTCTTCGAGGACAAGTCCAGCAGCTTTCAGTTCATCCACTACGTCATTTTGTAGTTTAGATTAGAATAGCTTGCAGACGTGAGTGCGTTTCGACACTTTTCCTGAAGAGACCGCGGCAGTTCAATTCCCGACTCCAACTCTTGTTGCCACAGCTGCCACTGATGAAGCTGGAAGAGGTCCTCGGTTGAAAATACTTTCTCGTTTGAGGTAATTGCACTGACATAGCTTTCGATGAACAAATCCTGCTTGGGTAAATTGGCCACCGAATAAGCCCAAGCAATGTTTGCGAGCCCTTGCTCACTGAATTTGTCAGGTTTTGACGCAATCACGGGAGCAAGGGCAGAAAACAATCTCTCGTCAGTGTGACCAACAGTGGCGCAAGCCCATAAGAAGTTAGCAACAGCTTGTCCATCAAAGTACTCCCTGTTGATAACAGCCTCAGTTAGTCTCTCAAAGAGGCCAAGATCGAACACTCTTGCAGTGGCATACGCCCAAGCGGTATTGGAGAAATCCTGCGGCTTAAATGAATCCAAGCTGTCCAGCCCAGCAATATGATCCCCAACTCTCTTGAACAGCTCTGAATGGGACTCTCCCGCTGTAGCAAACGCCCATACGGTATTGGACAGAGCCTGCGGATCGAATGAATCCAAACTGCCCAGTCCAGCGATGTGATCTCCAATCTTGTTGAACAGTTCAGCATGCGACGCTCCAGCGGTGGCAAACGCCCATGCTGTATTGGACAGAGCCTGAGGATCGAATGAATCCAAGCTCATCAGTCCAGCGATATGATCTCCTATCTTCTTGGACAGTTCAGGATGCGGCACTTCAGCGGAAGCAAACGCCCATGCAGTATTGGACAGAGCCTGAGGATCGAATGATTCCAAGCTGTCCAGTCCAGCAATATGATCTCCAATCTTTTGGAATAGCTTGGGATGTGACTCTCCAGCCTTCGCAAAGGCCAAGGCGATATTGGACAGAGCCTGTGGATCGAATGAATTCAATCTGTCCTGTCCAGCAAGGTGATCCCCTATCTTTTTGAACAACGAAGGATTTGACTGTCCAACTGTAGCAAACGCCCACGAGGTATTGGACAGCTCCTGCGGCTTGAATGAATCAAGGCTGCCCATTACAGCGATGTGATTACCAATAGCTTGAAATAGCTCAGGGTGGGCTTTGTCTGACTTTGCAAAGGACCAAATAATATTGGATAGTGCCTGTGGCTTGAAATTGTCAAGGTCCATTCCTGATATCACTCCGCCAGTCTCATGAAACAACCTCGAGTTGTTTGCGTCCACTTTGATGAATGCCCATAGCATGTTCGAAAGTTCTTGTGAGTTGAAAGTATGCAGGATTTTCACGGCTGCTATGCCAAAGACATTGAACAGAGTCTCTCCCCTAATCTTTGGGTTGTACTCGACAAGTCCAAACGAGTAGATGAGGTTTGACAGGTGTCTTGCTTCGAACTCATTGAGCATGCCCACTGCCGAGCTGGCAATCCTGTCGAATATCGCCGAACATTGCGATTCTTTCACGAATAATCCCCGAATGATTTGACGATGGTCATCTGCTTGGTATTGTTGATTACCACGGCTGACCTGGCTGATAGTCTTGACAATTCCCAGCGAGGCCTGAGCCAGGTCTCTGCTCTGGAAGCTGTGCATCCTGGTGCAGGTGGCACCTATTACACACCTCAGCTTCTCCTCCAAGTTGGGGTCTTGAGCACCGCGATTACGTGCAAGACGTGGCAGAAGAGACCAGAAGGCTGCCATGTCCCTGTTGGACATTGAGTCGAGGTGGCAGCGCGCCAAATCGGCCAGTTCTGAGACGGTCTGGCATGTTCGAAAGTCCGGACCTCGTCTGTGTGCGCTGGACGCGCCTCTGCCTCTACCACCGTGGCCTCGCCCGTGACCCCGTCCTTGGGCTCGATTCATTCTGCGTCCTCGTCCTTCATTCCTGTCGTCTGGCATGGTGGTTCGATGGACTACTGAACTCCCCTTTGGATTGGCTCTACGCGTCGAGTCGCTCCAGCTCCTGCGGCTGTGGTCCCTGTCGTTGGGTCCACTCCAGGGAGACTTCTCTTCCTCGCAACCCCTGCTCCAGTCCGACTGCCGGTCCCTCGATCTCGATCGGTCCCTCGAACTCGATCGCGACCTGAACTGCGACCTGTCTCCTGACCTCGAAACTGGTGCGTCGCGCGAGGAGAAACTGTGACCGCGTTCCTTGTGGCGGTGCTTCCTGCCGTCGTCGCCTCTCCTGCTTCTCTTCCTCCGCTCCCAGCTATCCCTGCCCCGGCTTTCGTCCTCATCGTCGTACCCGCGCTTAGCCTTTCCAGACTCGTACGGCGCAAAGCGTTCCTGCCGTGGACGACTGGGACCCAGCTCGGGAGACTGGTAGCGGGACTGACGCTGCTGGCCGGGGCCTTGGTGTTGGTAGCGGCCGTGGCGGCGGCTGCCGTCCTGATCGTCGTACCCGCGCCTAGCCGAGCCCGGCCTGTACTGCTCGAAGTGCTCCCGTTCCCGCCGTGGACGACTGGTGCCCAGCTCGGGGGGCTGGAAGCGGGGCCGCCGCTGCTGGTCGGGGACCCGGTGTTGATAGCGACTGCCATCTTCCTGGCCGTGCTCACGCTTAGCCGAGCCAGGCCCGTTCGGCTCGAAGCGCTCCCGCTCCTGCCATTGGCGGCTGGGGCCCAGCTCGGGGGGCTCATAGCGGTGCCGCCGCTGCTGGTCGGGGCCCCGGTGTTTGTAGCTCATGCTTTCCTCGACTTAGACTTCACTCGCCTTGCCGAGAAGGCTGCTCTAGACAGCGCAGACCCGGTTGTCTTGTTGATAGGGATATCGGGTGAACAGGAAACGTGTCCTGGCGAAGGTTGAAGCCTCTTTTGTTCTCCCGTTTGTTTCTCGTCCTCCTCTGTTGCGTTGACGCCAGCTGTTGACAGACTCGACTCAGGACTCGGGAGTCTGCAGGCGCTCTGCGCTCAAAGCTCAAAAGCGCACGTCGGTTTCGGGCTTTCTATCATATCTTCACGAAATTTGGGATGATCGATCGACGATTGTAAAAAGACATAACATACAATAAGGGGAAGATACCGGTGTTTTGGCTTATGAGGGAC
>JAAMXK010014414.1:0-13182 GCA_019693575.1 Thalassiosira oceanica | reverse complement strand
TCATGTGGGCGGGAAGCCCGAACAGGCCCCGGCCGAGGCACTCGTCCATGGTCTGACTGTTGCAGCCGAAGATGAAGCCGGGGGACGGCATGGTGGGCCACGGCACCTCGCCGGGAAGCGGGCAGCGGAAGTCCTTAAGAATATTCTCCGGAGCCGGAGGTTTTCGCGACTCGTCGCCTTCGTCGGAGAACGATTCGTAGAGCGTGCAGAGGGGCGAGTTCCAAACAGCTTTCATCACAGCCTCGCCGGACTTAGAGGTCATGTCCTGACAGTACCGCGTCGCGGGAGTCGGCAGCAGCAGGTCCGGCGCGGCATCGAGCGCCGTCGAGACTGGAAGCTCGCACGTGCGGTACCAGACACACTTGAATCTGTAGCAGAAGGGCCCATCCTTGTCGGCCGATACTGCGTCGGACTTCGGTTGCCGTTTCCGTTTTGTCGCACCGCCAGCCATCTCGGCCTTCGATGTAACGAGAGCCGCGCCCTGTATGTGCAACGAATCTCCCACAGTAAAGAACATCATGACCTGCATCCCCTGCTTTATCGCCTTGTTGATCATCTCCGCGTGCCTCTCCTGAACGTACCACTCCCCTCTCACAGTCGACACCGCGCAGTCCCTGTACGTCGCCGCCCTCATTATGAAGAAAGCCGCATTCTCCGGCATAAGTATCGGGCTCGGCCTCCCCCCACCCGACTGCCCTCCCTGGTAGTAGTCGACCGTCGTGCCGTCGCCGCCCTGGCCGAACATATTCTCGCCTAGCTCCTCCCCGTCCGTGCCGCTCTGCAAGCCTGGCTTGGGATACCTCCTGAGCTCGGCCTCGCCGTGCGCGAAATGACACCCTTCACCGAAGGGACACTCCCCGTTCTGGAAGTGCTTGCAGAGACTGACTTTGTAGAACTCGTTCGGCTTCGCGGCAGGCCGGCGCATCGTCATCCCGCCGTCCTTGCCTGCCTGCATTTGCGACAGACCCAAAGTGAAGTCGGCCACCAGAGGTAGGTCGGCCCTGTCCCGCTGGACGTGACGATATCTGCAGAAAGGACCCTGGTGGGTGCCAGACGAGAGAACGAAGGAAAAGTGTAAGTGGGTTCTTAAGCATGCCATCGTCACTAGTCCACATTGGCGAGACTCACGTGTATACAGAATCCCTGGCTGTAGAAGACGCATTCGAGCCTGTCCGCCTCGTTGATGTGTCGAAAGGGGCAGTCCCGAACCTTGCACCTCTCCCCGTGCCTGCAAAGCGGCATCTTGCTGAGGTCGTACTGATGAAGGAACTCGCAAGCCGCGCCCTTCATGCACAGGTCCCTCAGCCAGTGGCGGCACACGACCGTCCGCAGCCGCGGGTCGTACTTGGCGGAGGTCATGGTCGGCACGGCGTCGTCGCCCGTGGCGAAGACCGAGCCCGACTTTCGATACGGGAGGGGGTCGAGGGTGTCCGGTATGCCCTTCGTGAGGGCGTAATCCTCGAAGTCGTACTGGACCATCGACGCCGTCATGGGCGCCGGCTCCAGGACGGACTGGCCGAACTCAACCATCTTTGTTGTTCTGTAAAGTAGTGCAGAAAGGGATCCCGTCCTCCTTCTAGAGTCGAGGTGTCCACCTATAAATTCGCCGCTGTAATTTCAAGTCGGTCGGGCTTTGGGGTGGCGTCTCAAGTTCAATTGTCTGCGTCTCGGAAACCAGGAGATGAATTCGAATTGTCTATCTTGCACATTCAAATCTTTGTGGTCCGTCTGCTATTGGTGCCTTCCTTCCGTCGATTTCGCTCTGAGCGAGACACGAGTAATCCTGCCAATCTAAGCCAACTTTAGCACAATGACCGAAGCAATCCTCTGGCTGCAAATGTTCGCGTTCCCTGGGTATGCTCGCGTTCCCTGGGTATGTTCGCGTTCCCTGGGAGACGGTGATAGTTGCATTTATCAGGCGGAGGCACGGGCGCAGTTATGCCTGTGTTATACGTCTCGCGAGTCGGATTTGTGTGACGGCTGATGCGTTAATTGCTGGAAATGGCCCTATCTAAGAATAGTCTGCACGCTCGTCGAGGGTCTCGCCTGCCGCCTCGCCCTTGACCCTGTCGATGTTTCCACGCCCTTTCCGCCTCGCCCTTGAACCTGTCGAGTTTCCGCTCCCCTTATTGGCCCTTCTGCCTTCTGCTTGCGCCGAGTACACTGCGGACTGGGACTGGCCGGCTGACGGCGCTGCGCTGCCGAGCCGCTAGCGCTGCTGCCTGCCGCCCTGACTGTGACACCGCACCGCACACGCCGCAGTACCTAGCGTTCATGCGCCCTTTTTCGGCTGGCGCTTGACCCAGCGCAGCGGGCGCGGGGGCGGTTGCGTTGATGCGCTCGCATGTTCTAGCCAGCGCCCGCGGCCGCCCGCCCAGAGTGCCCAGTCGCCCGCGCTCCCGCGCTTTTACAACGGAAGAAGAAACGCCCGTGGAAATTGGAATTGGAATCGAGAGGATAGCAGCTCCTAGCGGCAGCTTCAGGCCGAGTCAAGGTGCAGAATTGGGAGACTCGAAGACGACGATAGTGAGGGGTGGCATTTCTCTATCTCACGAGACTCGTGTTGCAAACGAATCCGCCGCAAAACAAAAAAGGCGGGTCTACTCGCTGACACCACTCCGACGCCGGCTGGCACAAGCTAGTAGTTTCTACTCGGGCTGGAAAAGAACTTTGAGTCCGGGCAATCATACACCGCACCTGCTTGAAAAAAAACGATGGATTTCGCCGGCGCCGGTGGCGGCATGGATGGAGGTTTTGACCTGATGTCCTGGTACGTCTCGGCAAATACCTTGCTTGAATTCTTCCTTCACTCGGCCGACCTAGTACCAGAGTATGGCGTGTTATGCGTTGGCTCTCTCATCACACCATTCTCGCCATTACTAACGCACGCTCGCTTTCGCAAGGTACATGGGAATACCGGTCGTATCGCGGCTGTACTTCACTGGCGCCTTCCTAACCACGGCCGGCTGCGCGTTGGATATAATCAGCCCCTTCTCGCTGTACTTCAACTGGGATCTCATATTTTTCCAGGGGCAGATATGGAGGTTATTGACAACGTACCTCTTCTTTGGGATGTTCTCGATAGATTTCATGTTTCACATGTACTTTCTCGTGAGGTACTGCAGGATGCTAGAGGAAGGCGACTTCAGGGGAAGAACGGCCCACTTCGTCATGATGATTATGTTCGGGGTTATATTCATGACGGCAGTGGCGCCTTTCGTTAGCGTTCACTTCCTGGGAAGCTCGCTGACATTTATGATGACATACGTCTGGGGTAGGAGGAACGAGGACATGAGGATGGCTTTCCTGGGAATATTCACATTCAACGCGCCATATCTTCCGTGGGTCATGCTGACATTTTCGCTGCTTCTGGGGAACTCGATCACGATTGACGCAATCGGAATATTAGTCGGTCATACCTACTACTTCTTGGAGTATGTCTACCCAAAGGTCGCAGAGATCAGGGGCTGGAAACGGAAAAGGATCCTGGAGCCGCCACGGATATTGCATTGGATCTGCGGGACGTACCATGAACATCAAGATTGAGAGGGGAGCACGAATGGGGAATGAATTGTGATACTATTGGACATATGCGAGGGCACATAGCTAGAGTCTTGGGAAAGCAGGCTAGAGAGAGACGAAGTGTTATGTATAACCCTTTTACAGAAAGACAATCGAAGGCTCTCGTCTGCCGCCGTCTTTTTGTTCAGTGACAGAGTCATCGTTGTCAGCGCTTTTGCCCGCGGATAGATCATTGGGCAGTTCGGAAGAACCTTTTGTGGAACTTTTGACCGCCGAGATCGTTTTGTCGGTGGCGTCATTGGAGGAGTCTTTTTTCATATCTTCCCTCGATTCATCTTTGTCAGCGTTTTCGTCCGGGACAGCTGTTTCTGCTGTGTTCTCCCTCTCCTCCATTTCCTTGGCAAGTTTCAAAAACGACCCCTTCTCGACCATACGGAGGACCTTGTCCCTCTTCACGGTCGCGTTGACAAACTCAAGCGTTATCATTGCGACAAACATGCCGTAGGCATAACACTGAAAAAATATGTAGTTCGCGTTGCCATTGCCCGTGACCATCCACATTCTGTGGAAAGTCACAAAGAGAAGTATCGGCACCGGCAGGGCGAAGAAAGCAACGAGCACGTAATCTCGCATCCGAACCATCGATCGAGGATTCATCAATGCCAGATGGAGACCGAGTGTAAACGTGTGAACCGTTGTGGTCGGTCGAAAGATAGCCCATAGTAGTTGAAATGCAGCGGCCTGAGATAACATTGAGGAACATTCAAACAGCAAGCAAGATATGATGACGATGGGGGACTTACCAAAACAGAGGGGTATTTGTGCAATCTTATCATCAGTGGGACGATAAACATGGCCGGCAAGCCAGAGACGAATACCGTGAAGTAAGGTCTGAATCGGTCAAACATCTGTACAAACATGTACCAATGAAGTCCCATGCTGGGACCAGGAACGCTCCCGCTGTTGTCGAGTTGTACGAACGCCACATTGCGCAGCGCCGTCTGTCTAAGCACTTGCGTGTACGAGCCGCCAAGGTCTCCCCCGACAAGCAAAGATGAGAAGTAATGCATCGTCCCGAGGTATGTCACGAACAGAACGAAGACCGTCCTCCAGTCCCTTCCCTGCCTCGTCGCGATCGACCTCTCCACGTCGCCGAACATACCCCTCCACAGCAACACCGGCAGTAGAAAGACCGCGTACCCGACGTCGACGTAGGACGCCAAGGCCAACGAGATAGCAAGTTTGGACGCCGTCGGGACTTTCACGGGCGCCCCATCACTTGCCAGTCGAGTCGCAGGCCGCGTGGCGTGGTACATCGAAATCAGAAGTAGCGCGTCCCACAAACTCCTCAACGACCCGACCGAATTGGCGATTATGGATACCGGGTTGCAAAAGTAGCATGTCGACGCGATGGTTGGTATCAGGTCCAATGAGAGCATCGGCTTTCGTATCTTGCCGAGCTCGTTCACTTCGCTGGGATCGGGATGACTCGTCTGAGACTGTGCGTCACCGGCGTCACCGGCGTCACCATTGGCATGCGTTGAGGAGCTCCCGTTGGAGCTCCCGTTCGAGCAACCCTCGTCACAAGCGGACTCTTTCTTTGCCCCTTCTGGTGGCCGCTTGATCTTTTGGGGCAGTCCAAGCACCCAGCCGCGTTCCGGCCTGACTCTCTCGGGAATTACGCCCTCTCTGACTGTCTCCTTGTCATTGTCGAAAGCCTCCTTGAGAGTCGAGGCCTCAATTTCTGCTTCCCTGCTCTTGCTCTCTAGCTGAATGATCCGCTTCCCGACGAAGTATATGCAGCATGCACCAACGATGTCAGCCGCCAGGAGCAATAACTGTTGGGCGGCGCGGTGCCATGCAGTCTCGTTGCACACAAGCGTCTCCCCGAGATACGCCACGACGAGCGGCGAGGCCGCCACGTGAGTCCCCGACGTATATACCCCCGAGTAGATCGATGCGGATGGACCGCCAGCCAAACTGGATGGAGAGTGGCCGAGCCAGAAGCACGCCTCGGTCAGATGGCCCCACGTGTGGTTGGGATCGGTGAGGGCGGCGCGGATGGCTGGGAGGGTGCCCGACCCAAACACACCTGTCAGAAATTTGTCGTCAACGGCGAACGTGGCCGCGAGCCTCAGGAGGATGGCGACTCCAACGGCAAGGGAGGGGATCGTCATCATAGCTTGTGTAGGCGCCTAGCAATGCAACTCACGCCACCGCCCTCTTAATTACTGGTCTTCATCTTGCCCGTTCTTTGTTGTTTGCAGGTTTGCGGGCCGTTTCTAAATATTTGATCTGATTTGATTTAAAAGGATTTGAATTTTTCTAGAGCTGCTGCGTAACAGATCAACGGCACATTTCAGTCTTGGTTAGTCACGGGTCCAAACTGCCGATCCCAAGGCTTCGACTGCCGATGAGAATTCTCATCTCGACACCTAGGTACCACGCCATCGTCCCCGCCCGGTCTGCCTCGAGATGCTCCCGCAAGCAAGGAACAAACCAGAAGATGCGTCTTGAAAACACGCAACGGCAACGGAAGTAAAGCGAAGGATATAAGGCAGAGCGAGCAGAGCAGAGCAGAAGGGCCTCGGATATAAAACCTTGGAAAACCTTGGAAGATGAAGTCTGTTATCATCTGCACCGCCCTCCTGTGCGCCTCCACCGACGGATTTCAGAGCCCCAGTCAACGCCCGAGGCGGCGCAGAATTGGAACGTCAATCAACTACCTTGACGACAGGAGAGGTGAACCCAGAGCCACCAGGAAAAAACCGGCGTTCGATCATCACGGGGCCGAGGCAGAGTGTAACGACAGCTTGGGCGGGCGCCCCCATGACCCCCTGCACCACTCGCCGCCTAGCGCGTACAGCGACAGGTCGCCGACGTCTCTAGCGGCGGCCACTCTGCAGGAAGCGATAGATGCGCCCGATTCCATGCCGAGCTCCGATGCGCTCAAAGCGGGCAGGGGCTTAGTAGAGGACGTCTCGAGGGTGGCGTCGGCGTCCCTGCTCATCACGGGCAACACTGTGGGATCGTCCATGTTCGTTCTGCCCGAGGCCGTCGGGGAGGTCGGGATGCAGACCGGCTCTGCGTTGTTCCTTGGTAAGCCCCCTTCTCTCGTGAGATTCAGTCACTCACTTGCAAACTCACCTTTCTCCGAACGCCTCCTTCTTCCAACCGCTTTCTATAGGAATCTACATTTTCAATCTGATCTCGGGCCTGCTCCTTGCCAATGTTGCAATCAGCCTGCACGAGGATTCGGACTGCGAAGTCCCGAGTAGTTTCAAGGACTTCGTCGATACAGCCATGAAGTGCGAGAAGACAGGCACGGCGATGGCCGGGGCGTCCCTACTGAGTAACAGCTGTTTTGTGGCATTCGGCCTGGTACATGCCGGCAACCTGCTGACGGAGACTTTCCCTGCCCTTCACTTCGACCCAGCGATCGGTGCAGGCGGGTTCGCCGCCGCTCTCGCGGCGGCGAGCCTCACCCAGACGAATGAGGGTCTTTCCAAGATCGCCAACGCGGCGTGTGTGGTCCTCTTTTCTGGATTCCTCAGTCTGCTCGTGCCGAGCCTCGCCAACGTCTCGGATCCGGTCGGGACCTTCCTCGCTCCCGGATCGGGACACGCGGGCTCAGTCGCGTCGATCGCCGCGGCCGTGCCGCTCATCCTGTCGTCCATGACCTACCAGAACATTGTCCCCACCGTCACCAAGCTGCTGGACTTTGATAGAACCAAGACCACTGCTGCCATCGCAATCGGCTCCCTCATCCCAGGAGTAATGTACGAGGCCTGGAGCCTTTGCTGCCTTGGCGGCGGCCTCGATTCATCGATTTCGAACGGCGTGGGTGCCGCGGCCTTCACGTCCTTTTCGGCCGCGGCCCTGGTGGGCTCGACGCTCGCAGCCTTGATGTCGATCGCTGAGGAATACGAGAGTATCCTGTTCTCGCACGCGACCAGCGATGATGAGAACTGCCCAGTGAAGACAACCTTCTCACTGCAGTCCGTCGCACTGTCAATGGTGCCCCCGACAGCCGTCGCTCTCGCTTGCTCTAAAGGAGGCGAGCTGTCATCCGCGATCCACCTCAATGGGGCATTCATATCACCACTTTTATACGGCGTTGTCCCTGTCATGCTCTTCCAGGCAGTGCAAAGATCTAGCGATCGAAACAACGACGTCGCTAATTCTTCGCAAAGCATCTCATCGCTGATGCCCCAAGCAATGTTGGCGGCAGGCTCGCTGGCATGCGTGGGACAGGAAATAATGCAAGATATTTCGAGCCTCTCGATTCCAAGTGTAATATCATGACTATCATGGTGAACCACACAACGGAAACGACCATGTATTAAAATGTACAAATCCTGCTAAAAATAGAGCTACAATTTTGCATTAACACGTATTCTTTCACTGGATATCCTTGCCCTCTTTTTCATCCTAAAATGGCCTGATCCCGGTCGTACGCGCCTCGGTCCTTGGGATTGCCATTCGCACGGCGTCCCTCGCCGCAGAAGTGTTTGCAATACCAGCCTCGTGGAGAGCGTTGCCCAAACGAAACTTGGAGTCGGAAAAGAGCCTATCGGTGCCAAAGTTGGTCTGTCGATTCGCTTGGCAGTCCAACAGGTCGTTCCGCCCCGAGTAGACATCTTGCTTTCTCGACTCGGTCGTCTTGTGTATGTCCGCAGTCAGACCCTGTAGAGTTTTTGTGTATGGGCAACTCGACGCCAGTGCTTGCAGTCTAAACAAGCGAGCTTCCTCTTCGCGAGCCGCCTCTTCTGCTCGTTCACTTTGGAGCGTTGACTTCATCTCCCTCTCGAGTTGCCTATAGGAAGTCCTGTTCTTCCTTGCCTTGTGTTCTTTGAATTTCTCGATGTTTAGGGTAACGTCCTTCTCAATGTCGCCCTCCGTCGGCTGCCCGTCGTCGTGGTTGAGGATTAACTTCGACGACTCATATCGACGTTTCGCCTTTTCCAACTCACGCTCATGATCTTCGTTCTCCTTGTTGGCAGACTTGGATACACGTGTCAGCTCATCTTGTTTCATTCGAAGTTGCAGCTCCTTCGATTTGTGTTCGTTCAGTCTCTTGGCATCCACGGATTCAATTTCCTTCGACAGTGTACTTCGAAGCAAGGCGATGCGCTTCAGCCCGATCTTTTCGACGTCTTTACGACTTGTCCCGTCGATAATTTTGGCTGACAAGTCATCCTCAAGTGAATCAACGTCTTTCTCGCTGAATCTAGCACATCCGTTATTGTCTGCAAGCAAAACCCGCAATGAGGTGACTGCTTGCACAACCTTTGTGGGCAGGGTGCAACCTTCGCGCTCATCTGACAGCCCTTTGAATTTCGTCATGAGGGACTCGATTTCCCGCGACAATGACGCAATTTCGCCATCCAGATTTTGCGTGGTGGCAGTGTCTGCAATGTATGAGGGACTCGAATTCCCGCGACAAGGATGCAATGTTGATTGTCTTAGCCTATCGATAACGGTTTGCAGCGTTGCCGCGTCCTCGTTCGGCGCAATTTTTAGCGCATTTCTGGACGCGTTAACAATCTGACTTGTCACGGAACTGATTGCCTTCGCCTCCCTGAGTCTTTCCTTCAAAAGGGATCTTTCTTTCTCAGCGACTTTTGACTTCGTCCTCTGCTCGGCCAGTTTTTCGTTGACCTTGGTCTGCAAGGCAGAGAACGCGTCGTCGACGCCGCATTCGTCGAATGCCGAAAGCGCACTAAGGTGGCGTGAGACATCGTTCATTCTTCTTCAAGCGGCACAACCAAACGGCCACAAACAGTTGCTGGTCTTTGTGCTTTACCACGTGTAGGACGAAGAGGACCTTTCATTTCGACTTTTTATTTTATTCGCTATCTCACGGCGCTCATTTTGCTCTGTTCCAGTCTCTCGATCAAATTGTCAACCGCGCTCGTGAAGAGCTCGCAACGAATCGGCATCTCCAACTCGTAAAATGGATCCTTCTGCATTCAGACAAGATCAGCTGCTGGGGAAACTAGTAACGACATGAGCCGAACGATTCACTCACCAGCGCGCAATCTGCGTACAGGACGTATATCTCTCTCAGGGCTGTGTCAATATCCGTCGTCCCTGGCTCGGCTCTGTGCAATAGCAATCGTTAGTGTAGTCAGCAACATCCAAACACAAGGAAGGCACTCACGTGAGGACGAACTTGATGCCCGTCCTGGTCTGGAGGCACTTTAAGGTAACCCCCGATCCCTCGATCTGTTGTATCCCATCGTCCGCGCCCGATGGGTTCTTGTTCTTCGGCAGGCGGACGGGCGAGGCTTCAGCTGCGATGGCGTGAAGGGAGTGGAACGTCGAGCCGATGCGCAGCCAGTCGTTTGTGCCTATTGAAGGTGCGCGGGGGCCCAGGGAGCGGTGGAGAATGAGCCCGCCACTCTTATTCACGATGAATAGATGCAGGAACCCCATGCTCAACTCTACCACTACGCCTACTACTGTCTGCACTGTCTGCTTCGGCTTCCGCCGCTGTGTATCTATAGTGGATTGAACGTGAACACGTGCGGGCTGTATTCAGTGCCCCGCTGTGTCACGCAAAAAAGCAAGTCAATAAGGTGCGGTGGTGGGTGGAGGTGGAACGAACCATGACCATGATCCTGAACAACCGGCGGGATTATTTATCTATGCAACCGGCTTTCTCTCGAGAATAGTGCAGGAGAGATAGGTGACTCGAAGCCCTGGAGCAACGTCAAATCCGGATCGATGGACGTGGATGAAGATGATGATAATGATCTGCCGGGCGACGTCCCGCCCGCCATCAGCACGGCGGTAGTCTCGGAACATTCGTCGTGTGACGAGAGCAGCTTGCTGGAAAGCCACCAGCGCGGGCGTAGGCGCAAGGTTCGAAACGCAGCCGAAATGACGCTTGATATCCCGCCAAGCATTACTGAAGCAGCTTGCAACTCGTCGGAAGACGAACAGTCGGTCGGATCGGTCATGACCGAAGGATCCACGGGAACTGGGGGAAAGCTACTGTACAACGATCGTCTCGACGACGAGGATGAAGCGTACGTTTACAAGCACATGCGGAGTGGCCTGGAGGAGGAGGTCTTTTTAGAGAAGCATAAGCAGGAAAAGAACCAGGCAGAAGCAAGGGCATCCAGTTCCATAATGAAGGACGAATCGGATATGGAGACGGCCTCGGTTTCTACGAATCCCCAGCTTGAGAAGGCCTTGATGCTGAAGCCAAGGACGTCCGACGCAGTTTTATCATGCCCGAGATGTTTCAACATTGTGTGCATGGATTGCCAGCAGCACGAGAGCTATGCAAATCAGTTTAGGGCCATGTTTGTGATGAATATCGGCGTGGACTGGGGCAAGAGGATGTACTTTGACGAGGCGTCAGGCAGGCTCAGACCATCGCCGAAAGCTGATTCGGAACAAGGTGACAGATCCGCTCCACAAATGGAGTTTGGCGGCCAAGGAGAACGAGAAGGCGGTGGGCCGATTCAGGTGCCCCATGACAACGTGAAGGAGGCCAACTCTGACGAAGTCAATGGGAGGGAACAGTATTACTCAGTGCACTGTGGCTATTGCCAGCATGACCTGGCGGCGCTCGACATGAAAGACGAGATATATCATTTCTATGGTTGTATACCTTCGTCATGAGCATGACGCAAGATAGATAGATAGATGGCCTGATTTCTTGGCTTCCAGTGGTTTGTGGGCCATGGTCCTTGGATCTTTCCTACTGCACAACGTTGCATCGGATCAGGGAGAAATCAATCGGGAAAGTCAGTTGGCTCAGAAGGCCAACACACACATCATCAGTGTCATCAGGTAGTAGATAGTCAATTGTAAATCAAAATATGAATCCACCGGATATGCCTCCGGCGGCTAGGCTTGAGCGTCTAGGCACATAGTACTACTAGTAGTAGCTACTACATATCAGATGTGATCATGTGGTGGCAGGCTGTTCCGGTCCTGTTATAGGCCCATTATCATCGCCACCGGGGCACCGGGGCCGAAAGAGGCCTCAGTAAGTGCAATATTTTCATGTAGTTGTTTGCTCTACCTATTTATATTGTAGCCAAGAAGAGCAAGAGATCTTTGGCAAGATTCTTTGGACATTAAGACGAACGATGTTGAAGGAATACATCGATTCGTGATTCAGACATGAGAGTCAAGGAGGACGGCAGAGGTCGCCCTGCTTCCTATGATTCCTGTTGTTCTCATAGTATGGTCTTCTGATCTCTTGTACACCCCTCGCATCATACATGGAGAAATCAATCACCAGGACACCAGGAAGTCAGTTGGGTTCAGCTCGAAGCTTCTCGCGATCGTGCTCGTGACACTGACACCACCACATCATTTTTAAAATACTGTACGATAGAGACCTAGTAGTAGTAAAACAAGTATTAGTGTGCTCAATCAACCAAAGATCAATTCATTAAACTCAGACTCTAGGGCCATTTTTTTCACCAATCTTGCTGGCATCGCCAGCAAGCCATCCATTTGTTAGTAAAATTAACTAGGTAGGGTGTCGTGTGCAGGAAGACTAACACCCACAGCATAGATAAATAACCCCTATGACCCACAGCATGGGGCCACACTCCCAACTTTCCAACTTTACTTTTATCCCTGGTGTCTATGGCTATGATATACTCTCCTTTTCTAGTAGCTGCTAACTAGCTAGTAGCGTAGTGTCTCTAATAGATGGAGCAACTAGATCAGCAACTACTAGTCAACTACTAGCTGCTATGCTCTCGGAGCCGTGTTAGTGTGTTAGGCCACTAGATACTTTTTTGGTACTTAAGCTAGAGCAAAGCTAGTAAACTTCGATCGAAAAAATTAGATCGGGATCGTTGTCCGGTTTTGCCCCTTGGGCATTTTCAGAATCGTCAGGAGACGGCGATTCCGAGAATGGCCAAGGGGCAAAACCACCGGACATCGATTTCACCTCTCGGGTTCGAATCTTGAGCTATAAATGTGGTAGGTGAGAGATTCAAACCCATCCAACACATAAATTCGGGGACATGAGCGAATTTGACCTTCAATACGCCATATCTCCGTCAATATTGGGACTCTGATGGTGATTGGCTATGTCGGGGACTCTACTAATGGTGCTTGTGATTGGCTATGTCAGGGACTCTACTAATCGTGCTTTAAAAGATTCTGCAATAAAAATCGGGGGTCACAAAAAGTTCTTGTAGTGTTTTATAACTAGCCGGCTCCGAGAGCATAGCGCCGGACAATATAATCCTCGGCAGAGGGCGACGTCACCTCCATGGAGTGGCCACTCAACCGTCAATTCTCCCCTCTCCGCATCCTCACAAGTTGATTGCTTTGTCATGGTAGGTAGCCTGAGTTAGCTACATGCTACATAGCGGCTGCATCTGCGGGAGTCCGGGCGGGTACAATTCTTGGGCTTACTTGGTGGGCAGCGCAGTGGTGGGTCGGTGCGACAGGCATCTCAATGATGTGACTCTGCGTGTCATTGCTTGAGCCCACGCAGCGCACATAAATACATTGAGTCCCTGAGTGAGGGTAGATAGATGGATGTGTACGTACGTATGTACGTGGACAGAGCTAGTTAGAGTGAGTCGAGAAGCGGAAGCGAAAGCAGAGGGTACGCGTACCTAGGTACCGTAGTGATGAAAAAGCGGTCACCCGGCAAATTTATCGATCAAGATT
>JAAMXK010014352.1:0-14159 GCA_019693575.1 Thalassiosira oceanica | reverse complement strand
CAGCGCACCACATAATAAACCTTTCTCACACCTTGTAACGACAAATAGCTAGCTGCTCTATGCCTGTTAGGATGCACAGACAACGATAAGCGGCAAAGATCCACCCGTGACTTCTGAAAAGTTAGTTATCATGAAGCTTACAATAGGATAGGGTACACATGTTACAAAACCTCCTATCTTGTCTTGTCTTACAGTCAGGCCTTGTGTCGGTTCTGTTCTTTGCCATCTGGCCCCTTGCTCAACAGGGAGTGTGCAGAGGGAATCCAATGAGATGGTGAAAATTCAGTCGTCGTCAGGGACAATTGCAAGATTAGTGAGCCTAGCCTCGAATCTAGAGTATAGTTCTAGAGAAGTAGTGATCAAAGATCAAACAGTACATAAATTCAAACTCAAAACTCCGGCTCAGACTCTTCAAGCTCAGCGTGGTCATTGGGGACCGTCTCCTCTACTACCACACTCTCGCTGGCTGGTTTGGATCCCTCAGCCTGCGGCTCTTCCTCTTGGATTGTCTGTGTGACCGTCTTGTCGGTCATGCTATTTGCTGGTCGGAGAGAAGACTTTGATGCTGGTGTAGATTTAGATCCGAAGGGCAGGGCACTTGCTTTTCCTGTGGTAGTAACATAAGTGGCGGCTGCACCCTTTTTAACCGGGTGGATTCCATCCTTTTCCTCCTTCTTGTCTCCTTCAAGAATGACTGTCTCCTGAGAAGAGTTGGCTTGAATGCCCACTGCCAAGTGAGTGTCGTGGTGATTTGCTGCCGATGGCTTTCCATCTACTACAGCTGTATTGATGGTCAAAGCCTTGTGAATACTTTCTTCACTCATAACGTCAGTCTTGCCAGCTACATGTAGGTCAGACTTTTCATTGTCCTTGTTGTTGCCCTTAGTGTGCCCTTCTGTCTTGCCCCGAGCACTAGATTGATGAGCAGAATCTATCATCATGTCCCCATCTTCCTCGCTTTCTGTCTCAGCAAAGTAACCGTCAAGACTAAGTTGGACCTGCTGTTGAATGAAATTGTACCCTTTTTGGCACCAAGAGGCGGCGTTGTTGGATCTCTTTGCAATTGTCTTACACGCCTCAATGGCAGTGACCGAAAGGCGGGCCCCTGTGCAAATGGGGACGCATGACTGGAACGCTTTTTTTGCGCCCGAGTAGCAGGCATTGCGGAGGTCGGGTGATCGTGCTTTTTGGCAAGGATGAGAAGGAACAAGGGTCTGCAAATCACCGCAGGCTGGAAAGGGAGCAATGGGATTCTTCAGAGAAGACAAGGAGCTGTTTTGGTAAGAACGAGTGAGAGGAATAACGCACCCCCCTTACACGCCCCCGGCGTTTTCCCCCCAGCCGAAGCGGAGATGCAAAGAAATAGAGTGAACAGAGAAAGAACGAGCATCCTTGGGATCGAGTCCTCGGTCAGGCACTTCCTTTGGTGGCTTGGTTGATTTGTTTGTCTGCTCTTGTTTTGCTCTTTTGGGGGCACTTCCCAACACGAGAGAAAAATATAAACGCTCTATTAAGTAAAAATAAAAGCACTATCTTTGTAACAACAATCAACCAGCAAGCAAGGAAGTGCCCCCTGGACCGAGGACTACGTATGGCTTCCATCATAGTCAACTAGATCTCCCTTCCAAAGCATGAAGATATAAAAAAAATTCCTCTCGGGTTGTTTTGTTGTTCTCGACAGAGGTCCATTTAAGAAGAGGTCTCGAGCTTTACCGATTTTTTGCGATTTGTGTACACTAAACATTCTGAACGTTATAAATTTAAGCATTGGAAGTAGTTCGTTGTTTCCCGTGCTGTTTGACTAGATGCGCGAAGCCAGCAGGCCAAAAACTGGGAATCCGTTAACAGCCACAGCCCTTGGCCTCGTCGAGATTCGCGGGCGCCTGAGATAGCTTTATATCGATCAAGTTAGAACCCCCGGCGCCTGCGGTGTTCGCTCCCGCGGCGCCATTCTGCGCATCCGTCCCCGGCAGACTCGTTGCAAGTTTCCGAAAGAGACTCTTCACATTGTACCCAGCTTTAGCACTGCACTCCATGAATAGAAGATTGTCTTTCGTGGCTTTTTCTTCGCCCTCCTCCGTCGACACCTGTCTCTTGTCGTTCCCAAGGTCGGTCTTGTTGCCAACGAGGCATATTACCACATCGTTCCCCCTTTCAGCTCGCACGTCCTCAACCCACTTTGACGTGTTCAGGAACGATGCTCTGTTCGTCACGTCGTAAACAACAACTGCAACGCTAGAGTCTCGAATGTACGAGGGAATTAAAGAGCGGAATCTTTCCTGTCCGGCCGTATCCCAAAGTTGCAACCTAACGGTGCGATCTTCTAGGTACATTGTTTTCGATAAAAAATCTATCCCGATCGTCGCCTGGTAGTGCCTGTCGAAATTATCGTACATGAACCTCGTGATGATAGAGGTCTTGCCGACGGACTGATCCCCAAGGAAGACCAGTTTGTACTTCGCCAGCGGGGCCACACTGGCCTTGCCTTTCCCTGTCGAAGCCGCCGGTCGCGTCGGTTGGGAAGCCGCCTCGCTCATGGTGATAATATACCGCTGCGACGCCCGAATTGAAGTTTCGATATTGTGATCCGGTCGTCTCCCCAACTGTACACAGTCCCCAATTCTCGTCGTCGTCGCCAAGACCGCAACCTGTTCCGTTGTGCCGAGTGCCGAGACCACCGGACGGATGAGGGGCCGGAGATACGATATCGTAGCGTAGCGTCTGCACGTTGTTTGCTTGTTGTGTACCATATCTAGGTACATACCTAGCTACATAGCTAGCTAGCTATGTACTTATGTATGTAAACCAGTGATACTTATGTATGTAGGTAAATGTGACGCGGCAGCTGGTCTGCTTCCTAACCTTCCTCTGCATCCGATGCCTTCATCGCCGCGCCCCGCTCACTTTTTGAACTGTTGACTCTCACGCCTGATGATACTCTACATACTGTACAGACCTCGTAGACCGACCATCATTCTCACTACATATAACCAAAATCTGTGATCACCAGGGATAAATTATTTATCAACATGCGAACGCTGTGAGCTTGCCTTGATAAAACAGTCTTCGTCAGCAGGCAAGTAGATCAAAACCCCCGTAGCATCTGACACCTCAACCTTATACGGCGCCCACCACTTACTTTGATTCCGGTTCCACCCCGACCAACGCAAGGAAGGCGGCTCCAGTGCTCCACAACCCTACATACCGTTTACCCCCAGCAATCCCAACCAGATAATAAGCAACCCAAACCAACCACCATCAGGAGTCCCCCCAACCGACCGAGACCTAGCAATCAACGTACTGGCCAACACTAAACCGGAGCTCCGCGCGGTTTGACTGACAAGGTGGGCTGTTTGATACTTTCAACGGGCGTTTTACTTCTTCCTTCCTCTCTGTCTCTTCAGGATCAGAATCATTGTCCATGGCTCGTGATTTGTTGTAATCCTCCAGCGCAATTGCATGAAGGTCTCCACCCCTATTATAGCCTATTCACCGTGTTCATTGTAAAAGAAATCGTGGTGAAGTAAGTTCACACACACGGTCCGCCCAATCAAATCGTCGCGGCTGGAGGGAAGACCCTGGGAGTGAAGTTCCGTATTCGTTCTTCTGCTCGTCAAGAGGCTGCTGCCTGCATTAACTCCCACACCGCCTTCTTCATGTCCCTCTCCCGAGCATTATCCTCTTGCTTTTGCTTCTCCTCGTCGCGCTTTTGCTTTGCGTCCTTCTCAATGTCCTTGAGAGACCATTTGGTGGGAGTGCGCTTGCGTTGACATTCTTTTCCGTAGCCTCTGCCGTCGTTTAATTTTGTGTGTCGGGTCGTCTTGTTCTGCCGCAGTAGGTGGGTCGTAGTCTATGCCGGCCTCGGCTCATATGCATAGAGCTTGGAGAGTGGCCTCTGATTTCTTGTCCTTCGGACTCAGTGGATTCTGAGGCGTGTCATCGTCCATAGTCACAAGCTGCGAGGGGATCGAGGGGGAGGGGCTGTGAGGCTAGTCTAGCGATGTCGGCGTAAAAACTCAACATGTCCAACCCTCCTGCCTATCCTGCAGCCTGCAGCCTGCAGTATCATCGCAGTATCCTGCGTCGCCTCCTCTAGTGGACCATGCAGCAGCCTTTGGCTTCTCTTGACTGCTCCTCATCGGCTACGGCTACGGCTCGCCGTCCGCTCCCGTCCAGTCACCGCAACGACAACCGCCCAACCACGTGGTCCAACGCACCCGCCACCCGCCACACGGCAACCTTAGCCTCGAAGACTCTGCAGAGGGCCTCACTTTATCGGACAGGACAAAACGCAACCGAAAAATCGAAATGACGACGATCCACTTGAAATCCACCCCAACTTTTCAATGCTCGGTCACCCGCCTCGCAGCCGGCACTGATCTCTTCAACTCAACTTCCCCAGATTTTCAATCTTAGGAAGCAGGACATAAGTATCGTAGCTCTGCACTTACTTATAGAGAGAGTAGGTAGGTAGCGTAGCGGGATATGTACAGAAATCACGGGCGCGAGTTGAATCTCAGATAAGTTAAAAGTTACCTGAGATCTCCTGAGATTTACTCGCATTTATCTTCCTGGGTGGAATTTGATTCGTCGCAAACATATTATTCAAAAATACCACCCCTAACTGCCCCTAAGAAAAAAGATTGGCATAGCAGCTGTTCAGGTGTGTTGCACTTCATAAATAAGCAAAGAATGGTATTGCTACTATTGCTACTACAAGATAGAGTGAGCGACCTTGGAGCTTCGTTGCTGAAGTCGGAAGTTGGAGGCATTGCTCGTTTTCCCAGCTGCGATCCTACAGATCAAAACTTCCACTTCTCAGATTAAAGAGCACTGTACCACTCAGCCGTCCAGCAGAACAAGAAAACAAGGCTGGAAGCCTCCACCCACACTCTCCACTGGCATAGCTACTTCAGTCCTGACAAGTCTCGAGTGGTTAGTCTAGTCAACCTGTCTTACAATCTGTACATGATTTCTTTCCTACAAAACTATCCCTAGTCACTCAGTTCTCCACTTCTCAAAATTGTTCACAACCGATGGAACATAATAAATGGGCCGCATCGTCGTCTCGACACCAACTTGACACTCTGTGCGCTCACTCCACGACTGCGGGCGACCGCTCGACCTCAACACGATTAGTAGCTCCATTCTACCAGGCTTCCCCGAAAATACCTCCACGCGCACAATCGCGCGCACTAACTATCCGATCATGTGTAGATTGCACCACTGAGATTTGTCTCTCCCAGCCAGCTTCATGATTGCCTTGGCTTCACGTTCGGCTCTCAGCTTTCCAGGTTGCTCTCCCCTCGAGCCTTGCCATCCATCTGTGCTGGTGCCACCTTAACTGTCGAGTACGAGTAGAGTCGGGGTTGGTTACCAAGATTTGCAGCAGAAGACAATGGGGTAGGACTCCTTAGATGTGTAGTCCTCCTGGTCCAAACCTGCACAGAATCCATAAAGTTGGAAGAGCGAAGAAACGCAATTTCAGAGAAAGAAACGCGTCGTTTGGAGAACTTCCGGGCTGGCCAACTAGATATCTTGGTCAGCCTTGTCCTGTTCAAAAAGTACCTTGTAACAGAGTTTCAGTGAGCATGATCTCAAAAGGGAAACAAGAACATGGTAAAGGGACAAACCTGAAACACCTTAACGGCCGTACCGAGCAGGAAATGTCTTCCAAAGCAGGCCCTATGTCACAGAAGGGAGTGAATGAGTGAAGATTGGAAGAAGTGGCCGGCATCGACCGGTGTGGCCGGGCCCGTACGCTCATCACAAATGGCCAATGAGACTTCCTCCGCAATTCAATATGATCCTGTGATAGAAATAACAAACGACACCCAAGAAGTGGGTTGAAATACCTTAATAGCCAGTGGTAGCTAAGTTAAGATTATTATTATTATTATTATGTCGTCAGGTGACACATTCTGGTCCACTCCTAAGTACCTACGTTATCCTTATTTTCGAGCAAATCCGAAACAGATTCGACAACACAATCGTTGACGACGGTTTTGATCAACGGGCTACCTCCGCTCTGCATCGGAAGTGCTTTCCTAGTCGGAATGGACGAGAGTCTAGCCAGCAATTCCATGGACTTGCTGTCAATTAACTGTCCAATAACTTTTCTTTCTTCTTTGTCTGCATCTGATGAAGAACTCGCAGTAATTTGAAAGCACGACGAATACGCATCGTCGTCCTTCACCGGTATTGAGCTTGATCCAAAACCGATCCCTCCTTTTGGTACAGACAATAAGCCTGCAACGTTATGTGGTCTGGAAGTCTTCTCGTTTTTGCAAGCGTCGAACTTTCCATCCGGCCTTTTCTGGGGTACGAACTCTTCGGGAGCCTTTGTCTGACGCATCGCCTTAGCGTAGGCGATGCGTTGAGAAGGGACGCCAAAGTCAACACGCTGCTCGGGCCGAATGTAGGTCATTTGCCCCCCGACTCCAAGTCTAACGGGCGCTCCCAGAAGTAGGTCTGAGCTCGTCACTATGCCGTTCGCGCAAAGCTCTTTCATTTCCCCCACGAGGGTTGGCGTCGATTCGCCATACAAGCCAATTTTCAGTATCTGCGTGTCGGCATTAGATCCGGTGCCTATCTGAATCTCCAGACTAACCACGTCTGTGATTTGCAAGCCTTGCTTGTCTGGTACTGGCTGGCCAGCGGGCGGAGAGTCGTTCAGTACACCATTCGCACCGCACCGCGGGTCCGTCGAGTCGCATCTATCCTTTGCGCCCCAGTTCCATCCAACCGCTCCGTCAAGGTCCAGTGTCTGGAGGCAATTCCCTTCTTCTCGGCACTTTGCCTCAGCGGAGCCAACGGCCCTTTCTACTGCATTGGCGGAAAGCGGCAAAGGCAGCGAGGACACCAGTCCAGCCAGAAAGATCCTCCGCTGGCGAGATAACGATCTCTCGGGCCCATCTGGTTGTGTATTTAGCTGCTGCTGCGCATTCCGCCTTGTTGAGGTCGAGATCGCCGCTGCACTTATCATTAGGAAGCATGGTGACGCTAGAAGAGAGTGGATACGCTTCATGGCGGCGTGTACTTGGCTCGGCCCTCTCGTTCTCCGACGTTCTTCGCTTCCTCTCCTCTGAGAGCAACCGGACTCTCTGCTCTGTACATAGCTGTGTAGCTGTACCCCGCAAAGTCAACGAGCGATGAGGCCGTCAACTCGGCCCCAAAAAACAGTCGGCTGCTGCCCGCGCTGCTATGCTGCTGACGCTACGCGGCTATCGTATCGGCCGTAGGTACGATCGTACGATATTTACGATATCGGCTGCGCTGCGCTGTGGCCGGTCGCTGTCTGTGCGTGGGCGAAGGCTCTAAGGCAGAGAGCCAGATGATGGACGACAGCCCTGTTTGTGGAACGCTTGTTGCAAGCGCGTTGTTCGTCGGGGCCCTTGTTTGGGTCGGAAAGTCCATACGGATAGACCAGTCTTCTCAGGCGGCCGCTGATGATGGCGCTGCTGAAAACGTACCCTCGCAGGACTGCCAGGACTCTCATGACGAGACAACGATCGAACCAGAAGGGCCAGAGATCCCCGGGTCGATAACTGCGTCCACCACTAACAGTGGGCTAAGGAATGTTTTCTCGGTGAAACAGGATCCCATCGTTCACAGTGGCACCAAAATTGACGGAGCCAAACCTTTCTCGTCGTCTTACTACTTTGCGCACAACACACAAAGTCGAGGCGGTGGGTATAAAGATGGTCTCAAAGCGAGCGATTATCAAATGAACGGTCCCCGACTCCTGAGCAAAGGAGGCGTCACTGTCGTAGACAAGGGACAGGACGAGGCGCCACAAGACGACAGTGACGCACTAGTAGATCCTAACGATAGTTCCAACAAGCCAGCTCCACAAACCAGACTGATCCCCACCAGGCAAATATCGAGGTATCTGTGGGACGACGGCGAGTCCATTGCTAAGATTCATATTGAATCGCTACCGAAATCATCTACAGAATGCATAAGCTGGGAGGAAGCGAATGTAAATAGGAATATGATTCATGCCAGTCTCGTAGGGGATAACAAATCAGGTCTAAGTATCATCATTTCCACCAATGAGGCGAGATTCACTCTGATAGCACCGCAAATGTATGGCAGTGCAGATAAGGTTAGCTTCGTTGTCAAGAAAAATAAGCTACTTGTGAAGATAACGAAAGCAAAGACTCTCAAGAGGCAAACCACTTCTGGGTTGTGGGCCAAACTTGGTTTTGGGCGCAATGAGAATGAATTTGTTTCTGTGCCTTGGCCTCGGCTAACGTCATCCTCGGCGGGCGGAGTTAGTGGCTCTGTAGATATCGACGAAACGTTGTTCAAGTCTCTTGGTGCAGACTAGCCTTTACTTTGTGCCGTCCCTTTCTGGAAAGAAACCCACTCTTCAATAATCAAACAAAAAAGAAGTCAAATACAAACTTCCTTGTTTTGGTCAAAAACCAAATCATTCGCAACAAATCCTAATCGATGAAAGACCTCCTCTCCAACCCTTTTTGATTGACTGCTAAAGATATCGCTCGACTTCCAGTGTCTGACTGGTGTAGTGTTAAACAGATACCTAGAGACGTCAATTATTGAGCTACTCTGTCTGCAGGCCAGTCCTGCGATTTCAAGTCGATGTGCCAAGTAGATGTTGCAAGTTATTCATTTGGAAAATCTCTCGTAAACTTGGGTGTAAGCCTGGGTGAAGTTGTAAACTTGTAGAATAAGTAAGTTTGGTTGAGCGTCTGCGTGACGCTGCTTACTAGCAAGCATGTGGCAACACATGATATGTCAGCAGGAGCGGGTGGTACAAGTCTATTTCCCCCGTCCCTACTGATGAAAGGAAGGAGGAGACAAGACAAGGGGAGCTACGTACATGTTATCTCTACCTACGTACCTCCCATCCTGATACCCCACCCCCCCCCACTCCCAAGTGAATTGCAGCCGCAATTGCGCAACCGCACAAATGAGGGAGGACAAAGAGAAGCACAGGATGAAATGGTGGCCCAGTTCAGCGTCGTGCTAAGCTAAGCTGGGCCACTAAAGCCAAAATCACGGAAACAAATAAATCACAAAAAATAAAAATGGAGGGCTGCCTGCCGGCGATTGTCCAACAAGTTCTGCCTGTACAGAATCATTCATAGGGCCGCTTGTCTCACGCTTGTGTCCCCCATTATCATCCACGACATCGTCCTCATCCCATACACGGGTGAACCCCTGATCCCGTGCCAATCTTGCATCTTCCAGCGTCATGTCGATCCATCCGAGGTCCGCACAGTACTCTCTGTCCGTGCACAGTACATACCACAGGAGGCTAAAACCACACCAACGACACACAAACCGTCCCTGTCGTATTCGCTTTCGCAGCAAGGTGAACCCTTGTGCTTGTTCCACCTCCTGTTCATCCTTATTTAAAAGGGTAGCAGCCCGCATCCCATCGGCACTCCACGTGGACTATATCATCACCATAGACATCACAGTTGGATAAAGTCACGATCGGCATTCATTGGCGCTCCAAATAGCTGCCAAGGAGAATGTAGCGAGCGTCCTCAATTAGCCAGGATCATCATAGGTTTCGGCGACAAATAGGAATGACTCGTTCCCCATCCAGTCTTCGTAGGACACCAGCTCGACGTGGTCCAAGTCGAGACGATTGAAGTCAACCCCTTCCCAATAACAATGAAAGATATTAGGGAGGGCCGGGATGTCCCTGTCTGGTTCGACGAGAACACAATTATCATCGTACGCCTCTCACCACAGGACTTGCCATGCCCCTCGACGGTGAAGTACCCGACTCGCCTGTCGATGGTAAGGCGCGGCGACTTCTTGTGTACCCACAGGGCACCACCTTGTTGTCCGTCGGGTGATGTAATGCCCGCCACATCGCTTGCCGATGGTACTCCCGGCCGCAATGGTGTGACTCTTGGCCGCGCCACCCCCCTGTCAATGGTATTGGGGTGACTCCGTCTCGATCATTTGGCCCGTCGTCTGTCGATCATGTGGCGCCCGGCCGCGTTGATATGACACTGGGCCGTGCCGCCTCTCACTTGTTGATGACCTGAGGGCGGTGCCGTCGTGATTGTCGTGATCGCGGCCCTCCACAGGCGTAATCGCCACATCTTCAGGCCGGATGACCAGCTCCGTAGGCGAAGGCGTAGTAGGCTCCACCAGAGACAAAGGCGCCTCAGCGGCAGATTCGGTGACCGGCATCGGATCCACAGACCATCGGATCGCGTAGGCTCCGCCATAGACGAAGGCACCGTAGGTCTCACAGGCGCAGTCGCCGCAGCGTCTGGACAGACGACCGGCTTCGTAGGCAAGGAAGGGCGTAGGCATTGCCATGGATGAAGGCGCCACAGGCTCGGCGTCCGGCGCAGGGTCCGCCATGGGCACGGGCACCGTAGTAAAAACTAGGTCTGGCAGCCGGTGTAGACCTTAAGGTGTAGACGCCACCACACTTGAAGGCGCCGTAAGTCCGGCCGCCGGAGTAGGCTCCGCCTTACCGCACGTGAGCTTGCCGTCGACTTGTCCCCCTCCATAGATAGGCACGTACGGCCTGTCGTCCCTTGAAGCCCCAACAGGCGTGGGAACAACCGCTCCGTCATCGACAAATAGGCATTGGAATACTGACAGGATATGAAGTCTAGTTGATGACAACTTCTCTAGTCCCTTTCATTCCCAGATGGCTTCGAGTGAGTCCACGAAGGCGTTCATGAGGAAGAGGAATAGAACTGGTGCCATATTGTCTCCTTGTCTTACTCCAACCTCTTTAAGTATTTTCTCTACACTCTTGCCGATCTTCAAAACTACCGTGAGATCGGTATACATCCGCTCAATAACCTTGCATAGGTGCGGGGGTGCTCCATACCTCGTGAGGGTCTCGATGAGCGTAAACCATTAATAGTGCTCCGATGTGTACTCGGAGCTACAGCGACGGCGCCTTGCTGCGACAGTGCCCCCCCTGCATACGCATCGCCTACTGGGCCTTTTCCTGGTTGTGTCGCCTACCGTACAAAAAACGACACACGCTGGCCGAAAATCGCTGATCTTTGCACCTGA
Source organism: Thalassiosira oceanica (assembly GCA_019693575.1). Taxonomy (NCBI): domain Eukaryota; phylum Bacillariophyta; class Thalassiosirophyceae; order Thalassiosirales; family Thalassiosiraceae; genus Thalassiosira; species Thalassiosira oceanica. The sequence continues at coordinate 3,128 of JAAMXK010014352.1, read as the reverse complement.
AGATGTTATCGAAGGAATCCATCCACGCCGAAGCGGGGCACTGCGTCGAAATCCCCTGCTTTCGTACATTGTAGCCCTTGTCTTCGGAGCCTTTGGGCGCTGTTGCATCGAGGAGAGATCGTGGTCCAAAGTCGGTTGGTCTGCGGTCAGGCGAGCTACATAGGAAGATGGATAGTCGATCTTTGCACCTCACGATGACGATGAAGGAATCCGCCTACGCCGGAGCGGGGCACAGTGCCGGAAGGCCCGGATTGTGTATATTGTAGCCTATGCCTCCGGTTCCTCCGTAGACCGCCGCATCGGGGAGAGATAAAGGTGCAAAGATCGGCGGGTCGATCATCTCGACCTACGATAGTCAAGATAGGTAGTCGATCTTTGCACCTGACGATGATGACGAAGGAATCTACCTATGCCGGAGCGTGGGGCAGTGCCGGAATGCTCCGATGCCGGAGTTGGTAGCATATGCCTTCGGGAATTCCGTAGACCGCCACATTGGGGAGGAATCGTCCTCGAAAGCCAACGGCGTCGATTCGGCGAGCACGAATCGTCGAGGTAGATAGTAGACCTTGAAGCAAGGAAAGCTCGGCTTTCCGACGGCCGCCGGAGTCCACCGGCGGCTCGAAATGAACGTTGAGACATAGCGCTTGCGATCATGTGGCGGCGGCTCCAATCTGGGCCCGTTATCATCGTCGGCGCGGCCAAAAGGTGCCTCGTCGAGGTGTGTTTTGTTCGTACCGTAGTTAGATATCTACTAGCTAGAGTGTCGCGAAATGGCACACTCAGGAAAAGAAAGGCCCTACTCTTTTGGCGACAACATCTTCGACACTGGGAGGTAACTTGCCAGCAGGATGATGTCAGCGTCCCATTGAACTGGAACATCGTCACTGTTGTCACTGTGAACAGGGATCCCATCGATTAGCTGATCCGCTTCCGTCGAAATCAAAAATTGACGAAGGGGGTGCCCCATCACTCGACAACACGTCTGGTTTAACTCGATCGTCGCGCGTCGAGACCGAGACCAGGACTGAGGTGTCAGTAGCATCCATAGGGTGCACACTTTCTGAAGAAGATTCAATATGCTTCCTCGGTGCATCACTGGAGTCCCCATCACTAGCACATCTATCATCGTCAGCTGTAGATGCGATTGCCACACGTGCCGTTGACTCCGCTGGGATCGTCTTGAGTAAGTACTGTCGCTGGAGTGAACGACTCACAGTGCCTTTTGTCTATGGCGGAGTCTACGCCGGTTGCCGGATCTGCCCCTGTGGCTTCTTCGTCTGTGGTAGATCCGATAAAGCTCGTGCGCGCAGCCACGCGACTTGAAAACTCCTGCTGGAAAAAATGCTGCTGCTGCGCACAAGAAGACTAACTATTAAAGTGAATAATGCGATTGGAATATCTCGGCCGGGATATGGACTTTGCTACCATTTCAAAAGTTGCTCAAGTACTGTCATACTGGACTATAGTTCCTTGCTCCTCGCAATGCGCTCAACAGGCACTACTACTTCGTACTACTCGGGGCTGCCTAAAACATCGACGGTTAAATCTTATTGAACTGTCCCGATCCCTCACAACAGGCTGGCACAGGAACATAGTTCATCTTGCTGGCCGTCAATCCACGATTAAATCTTATTGAACCGTCCCGATCCCTCACAACAGGCTGGCACAGGAGAACATAGTTCATCTTGCTGGCCGTCAATCCCGTTGGTTAAAGGGCGGGTATGTGGGTTCTCTCTACTTCATTCTCTTAGATTCAACCGCTATGCCGAGCCATTGCCTTCTCTATCATGGTGAGGACTCCCAGAAAAATGACCGGTTGACGGATCAACCAAGATCCTTCCAACCGCTTGATTTGGTGTGAGCCCCTCGGCCATTCCCGCCATTTCTCGTCGGCTCCGTCACCACCAATACGCTCTAGTCAGACCATTTCCAGATTGTGTCCGCGGCGGTTTGGCCTCCACTGACCGATGAACTTTTTTCCTGCGCGACCTGCGCGCTGTAGGAACCGACCCGCGGCGCACAAACTCTAGCTCTAGCTACCGACCAACCAAGCCGTTAAACCCCGTCGCCGCCGTCTCAACAGAGAACATCATCACATATCGATCAGAACCCCCCCTGGACCATCCCCTTCCCAGGGGGGGGAGGCCGTTCGGATCCCCGATATTCGGTCCGAGGCGAGAGCACTTTGGAGCCGACAAATAAACGACCGACAGTGCATCGATGGTTGTTTGAGATCAACGGAGGCCACAGAACTGACCCAATGGACCCGTTGGCGTGTGAAGGGCACTGGGCCGAGCAAGATAGACCCGTGTCGACACATCTTCTTGGACTATCTGTCAGTTTGGAGTGGCAGAATAGACCTCAGGAGCTGTGCCTCCCCTGCCGCGATGATGATGGTCGTCGACGGGGCCGATGGCCGGGACTGCTAAGTTAGTAGGATTGCAACGTAGACGTCTATACGTCCCGATATGCCTCATATGGACCTCATAACCAGCAGACAATTGACAATCGGGATCGACCACAGGGGCTACGGCCGCCGTATTTAACGTTGGCCATCACCCAAGGAAGGACCACGGAGCATCAAGAGAGATTGAGGCGTGGCACAAACGAGTAGCGTCAATACGCCGGAAGTGGGGTAGGACGTCGGTTCCCAGGGTGTTTTCCCACTGCCTATGGGTATGAAAGACAAGGCCTGATGCATGGGAGCGGGTGTACTGGCCGGCAAGGTGTCCACGCACGCCACCGTAAACCCAGCCAGGCCGCTGTCAAGTACTGTCATACTGGACTATAGTTCCTTGCTCCTCGCAATGCGCTCAACAGGCACTACTACATCGTACTACTCGGGGCTGCCTAAAACATCGACGGTTAAATCTTAGGGGCGGGTATGTGGGTTCTCTCTACTTCATTCCCTTAGATTCAAACGCTATGCCGAGCCATTGCCTTCTCAATCATGGCAAAGCATCTCAGAAAAATGACCGGTTGACGGATCAACCAAGATCCTTACAACCGCTTGACTGGTGTGAGCCCCTCGGACATTCCCGCCATTTCTCGTCGGCTCCGTCACCACCAAGATTACTCAAATCTCAACTTTCCATCATTTTCAACAACGCGCCAGCAAGGAAGTGGGG
>JAAMXK010014346.1:0-10227 GCA_019693575.1 Thalassiosira oceanica | reverse complement strand
GTCATGCGGCATGTCTATGGAAAGTGAGGATATGCTCCATTATCCGACCTCTTGATACTATTGCACATGTATGTGAAAACCTCCAACATCACTTTTCTGTCTTCGGATCTTTTGCGGGCCTTAGTCACGACAGCCTCAGGGTTTAAATGTGGTTCGGTGGTCTGGGGTGATTGTAGCTTCATGGCATTTGCTCAAGATATGATCACCATAGAAAAAGAACTGCATATTTTAAGTTGACTCAATAGTGTTGCTCTTATCGCCCTCCTCGTCCCTGCCGACCCTGTAGATATCAAGTAACGCACTAGCGGCTGCCAGAGTGCCGTTTTGGATGACAGTCCCCCGGCGGGAATTCCACTGCGAATTCCCTTCCGACCCTGTAGATGTCGAGTTGGATGAATTACCTTTAGAAGTCAAAGCTGCCTGTGGAATGTCCCCATCTGGAGTGGTATCTTTGCCCTCGATCTCATGTCCCGACGAAGGGTCTGCCTCATACACTGGGTTTTTGAATGACTTAGTTTCTTCTCCCTCATACTGGGAAACTGCTCCTGCATCGGGCCCATACGAAGACGGGGCGACCCCATGACGGTCAAAATCGTTGTAATAATACTGATTTGGTTCACCAACACTGCAGGGGTGGTGAGACTGCCGATGCGCCAGCACAGGAGGATTTAGCACCGCCGCACGACCGGCACCTGCGTAGCCTATCTTTTCGGCAACCTCCTCGACTTTCATGGCCACAGTGTGAATCGATGAACGCGGTTTTGTGCCACTCTTCCGGGACACCTGCTCAATCTCTCGCTCTTTGGCTAACTCGTAATCATCTCTCGTCGTAAAGTTGGTCTTTACAAAAGAAATTCAGCCGAGATGAAACGGACATGCATCGCGAACGAACGAATTGTATACAGTCCACACCGCTCACATACCTTCCAATTTGGTCCTTTGAGCAAACGCGCCGACTCGTCGTAGGCCAGCGCCGCGTCTGCTGCCAGCTTATATCGGCCGAGGTAGTGCTGCTTCCGATAGTGTGTGATGCAAGCCTGATACTTGTTGTGCGTGCGGTTGAAAGTTACACCAACAAACTGCGAATACATCTTCTTTTTCTTTTTCTTCTTGGGACTGTTTTTTTCTTCTTGGGAATCCGAGGCGGCGTCGATGTTCCTCTTATTATTTGAGCGAGCGGCTGTCTGGTGGGACGAGCCCGGCGGGGGCGGATAGCTATATGCTGTTGCAGGCGGGTAGGCATAATATGGTGCGGCGGGGTAGTAGTGCCCATATGCTGATTGTTGATAGACATGAGCCTGACGAGGGTCAGCTTGCCCCGACCATTGGGCATGGGGATGGGCCGGATGGGCAGCCTGATGCCAAGTATCGTGATGAGGCGGGTAGGTGTAAGGACTCTCTTGCGGATAATGGCCATGATACGCTCCATCCGAGTAGGGACGATGATATTCTGGCTCAGGCCTGGGCCTCTCTGGATGATGGTGCTGGTAGTAATCGGCCCCGGGATAATAATACGAGGCTGGAGCGCTGCTGCTGCTGGTGTCTTCGTGTTGAGGGATTTGTGCACTGCGAAAAAATAGAGACTTAAGTTCGATCAACACCGTTGGTTTTCTTGCAAGAATAAGAGGAGCTCACTTTTGATAGAAAGCTTCTGCAGTAGGAGTCCTCGGCAGGTCGACGTGGCCACCGGATGCAGAGGATGCGTCGGGATCGGGGTGACCGTGGTTATGATCTTCCGCGACGGGCGCTGCCGGTTGGTGGTGGGGATCGTGACCGTACGCGTAGGCGGCGGCAGTGTATTTCTCGCCGTATTCCGCAGGGGGCGGAGCGGGGTATCGATAAGGCGGCGGCGAGGTCATGGCCAGTCTGCAGCTGCTTGTTTGTTTCAATGAGCTCTTCGCTTCTTCCCTGCTTTGTATGTGTAGCTTTGTAGGGCCGTAGGCCAGAGGCAGGCCTGCCGACTCTAGCTTTTCGCCTGGCACAGTATTTGCACATTTTCCTTGTTTAGCACGCGTTTGCATCCTAATCCCTCCACTCCAGTGCCTGCTTCCGCGATGAAATCTCGAATGCCGGAAAGCTAACGCGAAAGCAACGATGTATCGTATGTACATAAGTACATACGACGTACGTGGATACGATACGACGCGCGACGGAGGACGTTCTCTCTGCTCTGCCGACCATGACTCTATGCATAATCATCTCGAACTTGTCGTCTGACTGCGTCTGAAGAGAACGGCTGAGGATATCATGCGCCGCAAACAAGTTCCTCGTTTTGGCCGATGCATGTTGCCTTTCTGCGGATGGGCGTGTCACTCCCACGAGTCCACGGCGTTCAATTCGGTGCCACTCGTGCCGCGCTCGATGCCACCGGGCCGTGTCAATCATTCCCACGCACACGCATGCGCACACACTCGAACTTCCGGATCATCTAAGACAGAACTTGGATCCTCGTCGTCAAACTCGGATTTGTCTAGCTGGCTGATCGAGAGCTTGGAGGACGAGGAACCGATTACGAGGGAGGACTCGTCATCAGCAGGAGAGGGGGATAGACTCCCACCTTCCGGACTGTCGATTGCGAGCTTCACCATCCTTCCGTCGTCGTCGAAGCAGGCACACGACGACAGCGTTGATGGTCTGTTTTACCCAATCTATCTTTTGCTTGGTCGGAATGGTTGGGGAACGGGTGTCCATCCCACCACCCGCCTGTGCTTAGAATTTATCGAGAAGAATGTCAACGAAGGCGATACGTTGTTGGATTACGGCTGCGGCAGTGGAATTCTTTCGGTGGGTGCTTTGCATGTCGGAGCGTCACGTGTCATCGGTGTCGATATAGAAGCAGAGGCGCTTGTAACGGCTGAGAGGAATTTAGAACTCAACGAGTTTTCGGAGAGGGCATCCTTCTTGCATACTCGCGAAGTCCTACCCTTCGAGATCTGTCCTCCGTTTGGTGTGGATATTTGCGTGGCCAATATACTAATAGGCCAACTTGTGAGTCTCCTCGATTATGCGTGTGTACTAGCTTTTCTGCACTGACACGCATAATCGAAAACCTTCAGGTTCGACCGTCTATGGTTGCCGCTTTGTTGTCGAACTTGAAGGACGGCGGACTCATTTGCTTGAGCGGCATCAGACCTGATGAAGTGGATTCGCTCAAAGAAGCCTACGAGAACATTGAGTGGCTGGAAGATCAGTACGCAGAGCTTACCGCGACAGAGACAACGAATTGCATAGAATCGTATGGTTTCGACGTCGGCAACTGGGCGAGGCTTGTGGGTAGGAAAAAGTCTAGCTCTGGGTTCATCGAACGTATGAGCGAGTTGGCTATACAATAGCACTACGTACAATGGATATTATCCTTATTATCACACAGATTTTGCAATTTATTTATTTCCATGGGAACTCTGCGCCTCAACACTACCACCTTCCGAACCCGTCAACCGCGAATAAACCCCGGACATGAATTTCGCACAATCAAGACCGTTTGAAAGAAAAGCTCATTACTTTACTGTGTCTGGATTATGCTTGGACATTCCATCGTCTTATCCGCAGTATGTATTGTATGTTTGCTTGTTATGATGTCGTTGATTCATTGAGAAGCCGGGCTCTTTGCCTGGACCTAAAGTGAGAGCTATATCCCCCCCCCGCGTTACCGTTCTCTTCATCAGACGAGTCGCCATCGTTGGCGTGAAGTCGTCCACGCTTTCGCGATAAACCATTGGTAGCTGAACTTGTTGGACGGGCAGGCAGCGGGGTGGACTTGAGAGTAGAGAGCGTCATCTCTGTAAGATGGGGCGGGGGCTTAGACGCCCCGCGCCCAAAGCGTGGGATGGGCGGGAGCACCGACAATAGTGGGCGAAGCCACTCGGGAGCGTTCTGAATGGCGATGGCGTTTGCCTGGTTGTTCCCGCTGCCCACATTACTTCTTTCACGCGTGAGAAGCTTTCCAGCACCTCCTGTCGAAACCTGAGCTCCCCCAACCTTCGAGATGCTCGAAGTTAAGGCACGCGTGCGGCTCTCACGTTGGAACTTGAGGCGTTTCACATACGACACGTCGCTCGGTCCGCCCGCGCATTCGTCGCCCCAAAGCTCCGAAGACGTTCCTGCAGCAGACAAGCTTGCCGTAGCAGCTGCACTAAAGTCTAAACTGCTTGTGTCTAGCTCCCCGTTTCCAATGGCACCCGTCACCCTCAAGACATCGACCATGCGCCCAAGCCCGTTTGCAATTCGCGAAGAGATGTCATAACCCTCGACACGGATGAGTTGCTCGTTCAGTGAAGCTTTCTGAGCCCCTGTTCCAAGGATGCGATCCTCATCTTCATCTGGCGCGCCATCCCCACCCAAGATAATATCTTCCTGACCCGGGCCATACAGAGCACGTCGTCGTCGGGCTTCGGTGGAGGCGATGTCTGATGAGGCGTCGGACATCGAACTCGAAGAAAAAACGGCTTCAAACTTGATCATCATATCCCACAGCGGACGCTGAATCTCTCTCCGTCTGTGCAACGCGGCAGTGTCCGTATTGCTGACGTCCTCTTCTTCACAAGCCGCGACTGCCCGAGTTAGCAGGCTGCGCAGGTTCTCCTCGTCGTTCAGCTCAAGCAGAAGACTTGCATAGTGAAGCACGTAGGGCGGGTTGGACAAGAATGTGCGGTGATTGCGCAGTCCCAGTTCGTAAACACGCGCAGCCACCTGAGGTTTTTTGCTAAGACGATGCTCCATCGTAGCGTGTGCCGCATATAGGTGCCAGGTGATAAATCCCACTTGCTTCTTCAGTTTGTTCTCGTCTTCATTTTCCTCCACTATGTTATCTGATCCTCCAATACAAGCCTTGACACGATTGGTCACCATGCGCTGGCCGGTCCCATTGCTGACTCCCTCGTTGGATACATCCTCTACTGTCTTGTCAACGGATAACTTCACGTCATCTCCACTCAAGTCAGCGGCGCGAACACGCAGTGTTCGTCGAGCTCTGGCGAAGACCGCCCTTGCAGCGTCGATCCCTTGATGACGACGCACCATTCGTTGCAACAGGACAAACCCAAGAGTTGTTGGCGACCGTTCAACAAAATCCTCAAGGACCTTAATGCACTCAATCACCTCTCGAGCCGGGTTCTCAATGCCATCACTCCTTAGATTGTCATCCTGTGTCATGCCAATGAATCGTTCTAAAATCTCGCTCTGCGCAAGTGCCAGCAGAGCGCAATCGGGCAATAATTGCATCCCAAGCGAAAGGACAGCGACGGCTCTTAGTGCGTTACCCCCAGTGTTCAAGTTGCCCAACTTCATTGGCGCAACTAGACTCGAATCCCTAAGAGCGCCGTTTTCCGGGTTCGTTGAGCCGTGGAGCAGTTCCCACTGACTCCACTCGTACCATACCTCGGGGTGGCGCGCGAAGAGACTCGCCTCCTCTTTGTAAGAGGACCGAACACGCGAGTCGAAATCTGCGTTCGCCAAGCGCTCGGGATTTGTGCGCTCGTATCCCAGACGCCGACGCCAATGCGAAAGGATCGAACGTTCCTCATCCATTTGAAAAATGTACTCGGAATCAGACATCTTTTTCCCAACCGCCGATTCTTCTTCGCTCCCCACTTTGCGTGACAGAACAGTGACACCACCACTGCTCGCGCCCTTTACGGAATCGCCCCTTGCAAATCCGACGGGAGGAGTGGCCAGACTTCCTCTAGATCGAAGGTCCTGTATACTCCAAACTCGATTCCTCTCAAGATAAACCGACCTAGCGTGCTGATACTTCGGTAGCCATTCAGCAACAAGCACTGTTCCGAGACTCTCAGAGTGGCTCTTTTCAAACGCCTCATACTCCTGCCAAAACTGATCAAGGCCCGTCATCGGATGTGTCACACCTCGCTGATAAATAGAGCGAAGCTGCGAGAGTTGCTTTTGCGACGTGGTGTGCATGTACGCCGGATCGTCCGGAGGTGTTATAGACTGAGGCGGCATAGTCGGTGGTAGAAACTGAGCCATATTCATCAATGACGTGGAGTAATCAACGGAAATGGTCCAAGTTTTGACGAAGTTAGTGTAGCGCTTCCATATCGTGTGATTTGATTGCGCGTATCCCGCGCCGTGGGACAGGGCAGTTTCGTAGGAGTTGACGATGCCAGATTTGATGTGGTCCATTCGCTGTCGGTACACTGCACGGAGCGACTCTTCGTACTGCTGATGCAATACGCTGGCCTGATGCTGCGCGGGAATGTAGCCTGGCGGTGGTTGCGGGATGGCATAGAGACTAGACGCCTCGCGTGATGAGTTCCAGGTGCATTTTTGTATGTATAGTAGCCATAAATCCATTGAGTGACACTGCAAACCACCTAAGATCGTCCGCGCTCCGTCGATGCTGGTAGCATCGTTGATTGTAGCCGCCTGATCTGCCGTCATATCCCCAAAAAGTGCTGGCGTGCCATCCATATTAACGCCTAAGCAGACCCTGAATGCACACTTGATTCTCTCCTCGCACAACGCGACACGGCTCGAGTTCGTCCGCAGCATGCTGTCAGTCAACAAAATAGCGGAGGGCGATAAGTTCACGTTCTGATCAGGAGTGGTAAGAGCCAAGTTGCTCAGATGCGTCGCTGTATTTCTGCTCGAAACGTTGAGCATCATACCCATGGCGTTTCCGCATTGGCTCTCCTCGTCGGCCGTCAGGGCAGAGACGCGAAGCAAGACCTCCAGTAGCTGAACGTAGTATTGTGTGGCCGTGGGAAATTGGTGCAATACTGCGCCGTAGCAGGATTCTATCCAATCCAGCTTTCGATTGATCAATTCGACATCCGGGTCTGTATTGATCTTAAGTTTGAACAGGCTGGGCAGAAGCTGCCTGTAGCAAGATTGTGCCTCGGTAATTAACGCCTGCCACGCCTCTACATCACGCGATGGGTCATTGGTGATTCGGGCAAGGGCGTTCCGGAGACGATCTGACGATGGCCCGGTGTTGTGGTGTGAAAAGGGGGAGGTCTGAGGTAGCTGTGTGGGAAGACCAAGAAGCGTGTCATGGACTTGTGTCGACGTGGTCAAATGGGGCTCGATTTGAACCGCATGATGGTGATCTGTCGCCGGAATCGACTGCGAAGAGGCCACCACCCCGTTCTCTTGTAATTCGACCGACGCGGCAGGTGTCCTTCCATCCGCTTCTGGAGGATCTGATGGTGGAGGCGCAGTTTCTTCTTGCTTGACTGATGGTTGAGGCGCATCCATTGGCACGTCGACGTCCTCCTCCTCACCACCGAACATGTCCTGCTCCTCATCATCGTCTAGTAGCAGCTTCTCGCCCGACATATTGCAGTTGATTGATATCCACGAGATGCAGCAAGAAGTACGCTCCGTCGCGTAATGGATACAGCCGATACGGCGTCTGACACCGTCTGACCACGCCACAACACACCACTCTACTCCACTCCAGATTCGAGTTAGATGTTAGATCGACGGCGTGGATATATATTCCGGCGTCGCGGCACTCGACTGGGTCTGTGGCTCGTTGCTCAACACGGCGATTTATCAACCATGGCAACGACCGGAAATCCTATTCTTAGAGGTATACCACTACTCCGCTCTCTGTTTGTCCCCGCGCCGCGACCGCCTCGTCGTCGCCGCGTCTCGCCGCGACTCGCATCGCCGGCGTCGCAAAAATTGCGCCTCACTTCCAGAATGGCGCGGGCATCGAGACGCCAGGGCACGGTCTTTCTCCTGTCTCTGCTATCACGCTATCACCACAAACAAGAAGCTTACAAAAAACAACCATGAATTTCCCCCTATTGCTATTCATCGTGGCGGCGATAGACGAAGCCCGCGGCTTCAAGTCGTCTCACCTGCAGCAGTCTAACGTGCCCTCTCAACCAGGGGGCGGACAGTACCGGCGCCAGAACAACGGCGGACCTAAAAGAACTCAGAGAAAACGCAAGTCAGCCGGCGTGTCCATAGAACAGGACGGAGCGTCCGTTAGACTTGATGCCTCAGAGGACAGTTCCGCAGAGGAGGAGACTGTATACGTCTCGTCCTCCACTTCTCTAGCCGACAGCGTCGAACGGCGACTCGCCGCTAAGCCCGCAGAGATAAAAGAGATAGAAATCGGCAGCACTACCACCGCCGAACCCGTCAAGGCTGCGACGAGTACAGTCAACGAGAGGCTAATGTCCGAAATTCAGGCATCCGTGGACACCACAAAATACGGTGATTCAAAGAAGCGCGAGTACTTCAACGAGTTCAAGTCACAAAAGACGGAGGAGGAGAGGCAACGATCGATCGAGGAGGCCAAAGATCTGAATGGAGGTGAGTTGAAGTTCAAGGCAGACAAGAACAGCACTGGTAAAACGCCAATATTGCTCCTCGCTTGCTGCTAAAAAGGCCCGAATTCCCCATGACTCATCTACCCATTCACTTCATTTAATCCCTACGGTCTTTTTTCTCCAGTCAATCCGCTTGTGTGCATGGGAGGCGCCACCTTTTCGTGGGCATGCGCCGGCGCCCTCTGGATATTCACCCAGTTCCTCGCCCAGCTCTTCGCAACGCACCCCCTCGACACGGACATATACTTTGTCCAGCGCCTTGCGCAGGTCTTTCGCAACGCCGTCCTGGGCCTGTCCTCGCTCGCCTCGGGTTTCTTTGGCGTCATCGGCGTCGGAATCTTCCTTCTGGGATTGAGGGTGGCATACGGCGTCGCCAGGGGCGAGCTCGACCCAACTCCGATCAAGAAAAAGGCTGGCGAGGAGGTGGTCATACCCGATATCTGGGGACTCATGATGGGCCAGAAGCCCAACCGTCGGGGTGGTCGAGGAAGCGGAAACAACCCGTTCGGGTTGTAGATTATTTGCAAGAGAACTTAGCTCGTCAATTTAAGGTCTGGACAGTTTGCAGTGCTGGTGTCGGCCATTATGTATCTGTGGAGGTTTCATTCCAAGGTTTTAATGCAGGGCATGCATTTATCAATGCTGCGTAGCAAAACCCTGTTCGATCAGGACCCAACAACCTTGGACTGTTTCCTCACACTTACGAACTACTCGGGAGTTTCAGGTGAATATAATAATAATAGATTAAAAGGGAAATAGCTACGCAGTTTTAGAATCTACGTCTCGTGCAACATCATGCCCACCATGTATTCTGCTTGATCGAAATTGAGCTGCACACACATTCTCAAAACTAAACCGGCGCGACGTAATCATCCGGGTCAAAGCAGTAAGAGGTGGCCAGCACCCCCTGGCTCGCGCATCCCGGAACGAGCTCGAGCCCGAACCGCCTGTAGCAGACCAGGTCCTTTTCGCAGTCCTCGTCCTGTGAGCATTGACCCTCGCACTTTCCGCACCTGTCCTTCTTGTCGCACTCCCATTCCCGCACGGCGAGCAGGCTCTCCTCGGAGAGGCCGCCGTACAGAGGGTCGTAGCAGTACGCCTGGGCCCGCTCGCCGGGCCCCTCGCAGCCGGGGACGGCCTCGAAGCCCCGCCGGAGGAAGCACGACAGGCCCTCCTCGCACTCGGTGCCGTCGCGGCACCCGCCGATGCACCGCTCGCACTGGGCGTAGATGTTGCACCCCCCGATCTGGTCGCGCAGGGGCTCGATCCCCGTCGGCGATTGCGTTACGGGGCTGAGGGTGACGGGTTGCAGTGTCGGCGACATCGTGGCCTGATCGGTCGGGGAGGCCGAGGCTGGAGCGTCCGTGAGGACGACAGGGCTGGAGGACGGCCTTTCCGTGACCTTCTCCGAAGGTTCGGGGGTATCAGCAGCTATCCTGACCTCCTCGAGCCCTGATATCTCTATTGCGATGTCTTCAACGACGTCTGGAGCAACGTAGCACACGACGATATCGTCGCAACTTGCTGTGACGGCGAAGCTGTATTTCACATCGTGCAGGCCGAAGTAGCCCTGCAGTAGCCGAAGTCTTTGTCTCCGCCTCCTCTCTCGAATGGCACTGACAATGTACCCGTCAAACGTCTCTATCTGCACCGACTCGGCGTCGAGAGCGAACCCATCCGGGAGCCTTTGCATCAACGTGATCGTGATTGCGTCTATCATTTTCGGCTCTAGGGCAGTCCAGCTTTTCTCCTCTACCGAGCTCAGTCCATCTTCAAAGTTCGGCACCGTCTCCTCGAGGTAGGGCGGCAGGCCGATCGTGATGCTCGCGTCCGAGACCGGAATCGTGAGAAAGGACGGTCCCGCCCCCGCGGGAGCGTCCGTGGTCAGCGCCGGGGACGACTGCGGCGCGGGGCTTCGGGGTGACGG